>JASTTN010012668.1:400319-415862 GCA_030324115.1 Sorex maritimensis | reverse complement strand
CTTTCAAGTTTGAGTAAGAGTTTAGCCAGATAAAGGATTCATGGTGCGGTGTTCATTTCGTTGATTATTTTCACTATATCTCACCATTGTCTTTGGGCTTGGAGGGCTTCCTCTGATAGGTCTCTGTAAATCTAAGGTGTGCTCCTTTGGATCTGATTTCCTTCTTTGACCTTGCTGCTTGCAGTATTGTGTCTCTATCTGTGGCATCCAGTATTCTGACTATGATATGTCTTGGAGTCGTTTTGCTAGGGTCTCTTTTAGCTGGCACTCTTTGGCCTCCTTGGATAAGGATGCCTGCATTCTCCAGCTCTGGAACTTTTCAGCAATGATATTTTTAACTGTGGCTTCTTCATTGGGTTGGTCTCCCTGTCATTCTGGTACTCTGATGATTCTAATGTTGTTCCTCTTGAAACCATCCCTTAGGTCTCTGATTCCCCTAAGATCTATTTTGAGGTCTTTTTCCAGTGCTGGTTGTTGCCTGTAAGCCTCCTACAGCTCATCTTCAACCTCACTGATTCTGTCTTCACCTGTGCCAATTATATTATTAAAGGCACCACCAAGTTTTTAATATCATCGACAGAATCCTTAATTTGTGACACTTCATTTTGTAGTTTTTTTTATTTCTGCTCTCGTTTCTTCCTGTATTTTCCCAGCTGTCCATTCCATTGTTTCTTTCATGTCCTCCTTTAATTTTCTGGATGTCTGTTGAGCCATTTCCTTGAATTCATTGAACATCTTCAATATTCATCTCTGAATTCTTTATCAGAAAGATCATATTTGTGGGTAATGGTTGTTGAGACGCCTGGACCCTTTTCATCATCTTCTCCTTGTGGTGGGAATTTTCGTTGTTTCTTCATGTTTTTGTAGTAGTATGGTGATGGAAACTTCCAGTTCACTATCAGTACTGCCCTGTTTCTCTCATGTGCTCCTCAGGGGCTTAGGTGAGATTTCCAGTGAGTCTTCGGAGGATGTTTTCTTTTATATTGGACTTGTAGAGCTTCTTGTGACGCCAGTATTATGGTGCAATTGAAATATGCTACTGAACTATTGTCCCATGTGTTTGAGATTGCCAGGATAATTTTCACAGAATTAGGTGATGGAAATGAAGATGCGATTTCAGAGTGCCAGGAAAGAGGCCACGCCCACTTTTGCGGAGGCCACGCCCCCTACAGCAATGTAGGTGTGTGGCAGAAAACTGGGAAAGGGAGAAAACTTGGAGTGGCACTGGAGCATGGCACAGGGGCAAATGGGATGGTGCTGGGGAGGTGGGCCGACTCAGGGTCCAAGGAGACACCTGAGGTGCAGGCATGGGAGAAGTGGCATCCTGGGTTAGATTACTGACCTAGGAAAGAGAGAAAACCAGGAGCGTCTCTGGAGTGTGGCATGGGGGCGGATGGGATGGTGCTCGAGGAGTCTATTTTGACAGGAGTCATTTTTGTTCTTACTGACTGGATTGATAATATGTACTGTAATATCGATTTAAAACACTTATAAAAAGTCTCTAACAGAATCACTGGCACATGCTTCTCAAGTCATTTCAGCTGCTGTATCAGAAAACAGCCACTAAATGGGAGAGAGAACCCAGAACTGACAAGCCTGGACCTTAGAAGTGCTCAGACAATAACTGAGTTAGTGTCCCGTGGTCAATAGGGCCAGCGGGTCCTGTGGGTGTGAGGTTAAATATGTGAAAGTAGCTCTCAGCGACTTATCTTTACACAAAGGATGATGTTCTCTGCAGTGTGAACACAAGTGCAGTACAAGCTGTCTGCTATAAACATTTGTGGGTTTGTCCATGGTCCCCACATCTCCATCTGACATCATGACTTAATTTCACCTCAACGATTAACAGATAAAGACGATAAACCATCACTGAATGTGAAATTAGGTCCCAGTAGAGGAATTAAATGAGAGTATAAAGAGACCCAGAAACACCCTCTGTCCCCACAGGGACCCCTCAGCAAAGGCCTTGGGGACAAAGGGAGGGAGGGGCTCCTGCTGACAGGAGGAGGGTCTCACCAGAAGTGACCCTGAGGGACCTAGACCTTTCCTCTCCAGCTTCCCAGAGTGAGAGAATCCCGTGTGTGTGGTGTGAGCCTCCAGCCAGTGTGTCTCTGTGAGGGAGCCTGAGCTGAGGCTTCACACCCGGCACCCTCTGAGCAGGATCACAGTCTTACATTGCTCATAGGTGATTCCTCCTGCAGCAAAGACATTGTGTCCAGCAGACAGCAGGGTTTCTCACAGCTCAATGTCAGACACCAGGGAAGGAGAGGCAGGAAGTAGCAGGACTCTAGTTCCTGTATTATGAAGGAAAATCAGGCAAACATTTCTTCAGCTTTTATCTCATCAAGGTTATGAAGCCTTGTCACTAAGAGGGGTTATATTTTTCTGTCAAGCTCTTTGTCCATAAACATAATGAAATTCATTTCACTAGGCCAGGAAATGATAATTTCTGGTACTTGTTTCTAACAATATGGAATTTCTGTTAACCTGATACCAACAGACAGCAAAGAATTATTGACTCCCATGACTGTCTTAATATCTTAGACTGTGAATCTCTGAGCAGGGAATTGTCTCATACTGGACATGTGGGAGATGGAGATGTAGCATGGTCAGAGTTTTTTTAAGGATGATGTGCACACATTTTCATGGGAATAAAGTATTTGAGTCGCCAGAAATCTATTATTTGTATATGATCAAGGGACAAAAGCCCAGTTATTCCATATAAAGACTGAAAAAAAATTTCCATTCAAGCTTCCTATCTTTTGATCAATCCCCAAGGCTTTTGGTTGTTTTATATAAAGAAAACAAAAACAGTCACTTTGCTCATATGAAGGCACCCCTGTTTAGTATGTTTTTGAATTGACACACCCACCATGTGTTTGCATTTTTCCCAGGGGAGTCGACATAACGGTCAGCTCTGCTCTTGCTTTCACTCAACAGTACTCATGTGGTCAACTTCTCAAAATGAGGTTTGCAGCTCAGGTCCTTAGGCTGTTGATACTCTGGCACACACGAAAGGACACAGAGGACCAGAGAAATGGAAACAATTCAGGAGGGGGATGTGGGGGATCCTTTTGTGTCTGTCTCTGTGCTGGATGACATATTTCTTACTAATGGAGAAAATGATGATTAGAGCTGAGAGAGTGAGACACATTCTGGAAGGAACAACGGCCTGTGGCTGGAGAAATGCACAAGAAAGTAGAGATGACACAGAGAGACAGAGTCTGTTTCCTCTTCAATAAACTCTCTTCATTCCTATTGCAGTGTTTTGCTATACAAACCAAAACCACTCTCAAAAAGCAAGAAGGGAAAGGAGTATTTTGACTAAATTCATACAAGAATGGAAACGATGTTGTTAATTATATTGCAATAGAATTCTGCAGTATTTTCAATCAACTTATTCAGAATCTGGAGATGATGTTGTGCTGACCCAATCTCCACTGTTCCTGACCATCATTCCTTAGAGAATCAGTTTCCATGTTTTGCAGTTCAGTAAATAATGGACTAGAAAATAATGGAAATACCCACCTCTAGTGGTTCCTTCAGAATGCAGGAACACCTCTAAAGTTCCTGATCCACAGAGTTTCCACTCAAGGTCCTGGGGTCCCAGGCAGGTTCAGGGGCAGTGAGTCAGGAACAGATTGCACTCTTTAGATTTGCAGGATGAAGCCTGAGGATGGTGGATTTAACTTATATCTACAGCATGCAAGATATAAAGTATCTTCCCACAGTGGTACAGCTCGAACACCAACCTCCCTTGTGTGGCCTGGACCAGATTCTTATACATGTTCTTTGCTAGTGAGCGAGCAGACAGTAGAGTCTCTGAGTCAGTGAGGGGAATGCATTGGGGGTCTCAGGGGAGGAGGCTGCAGCTGTGGCTGTGAACCAGGAGAGCCCTGCCTTATTGCAGACACCCCACATTAGGTCCTGGTCAGAGGCACAGGTCTGGCCTGGCAGAGAAGCAGGAATGCAGGGGGGCCTGTGCCTTGAATGACAGTTGTCCTGAACTGACAGCTGATGGGAAGCCCAACATCATCCCACCTGCATTGCCCACATTTAAGGGAAATGCTTTTACCTATGTGTCAGTTGAGTGACACAGTTTTTTCAATAAGATCTTAAAGCATGGTGGCATTATGCTTTAGAATAAAGCACAATGAAGTGTGCCTTATATGGGGCCAAAGTGATACTACAGAGGTAAGGAGCTTCTCTCATGTGTAGTCAACCCAGGCTGCATCCCCAGGATCCCATACTGTTTTTTAGAGAGTTTTCTCTAAGCCAGGAAGAGGCCCAGAGGACCATTGCCTGGTGTAGCTCCAAAACAATGAAACAAATAATTTGTTCCCACATCCCAAGCTTCCTTTCGCCAGTCCCTCTCACCTCCTCCACCTGCATTCCTAGGGCTTCTCCTCTGCATCCCTGATGGAGACTCCAGTGTGTCAGCTCTGACTCCCTGTCCTGAACTCACAGCCCCAGTTCAGCCTGCTCACACAGGGGTCCTGGTGCCTTCAGAGTGGGGCCCCGGTTTCTCTCACTCCTGCTCATGGTCTCCTGCTTTTGACCATTTCTGTGGATTCTTGTGCAGGACATTCTTGGTCAGTGGGGTCATTGGGAAGGTGAATGTAGAGTAGGATCCTACCCCAACTTGCGTCATTATACTTAAATATTCATCCTCACCTTTGGAACCCTCCTGCCTTTTCCAAAATATTGTTCTTGATCTCTCATAGGATCATTATTCCTGGGACTTATCTATGTGATGAACATCTCTTCTGTAACCCTGTCACCTGTTAGTCATTTCTTATTTCTCTGACACTTTCTCACTGGAACAGACACAGTCCTCTGAGAGCTGAACCCTTGGATCAGGAAGGACAATGGGGCAGGCAGGGACCCTTCCTCACTGGGGCTCCCATGGGAATCTGGCAATGGAATGAGGGTGACTTTTCCTGGGACCTGGCTGACCTGAGCCCCTTGTGCTGTTCAAGTCAGACAAGTCACATGATAGAAAGTGCCCAGACTTTGTACTTTAGGGTGCCTTCTGTTGTCTCTGTGAGACACCCCAGCCTCTGCTTCTCATGCACCCACTGAATGTGGATGTGCTCACCAGCTGTCCTAATGTCCCTGCCAACATAAACACTGACTCACCTGTTGGGACCCAGTTTGTAGGGAACGACATTGCTTTGAATAAACAGCTTCCTGTGAGCTCAATAGGGCTGCCCAGGCTACCCTAAATCTTGGACATGTGTGTTTGTTGGTCTCATTTTGTGTCTGTTTGTCTCATTTCTGTGACTGACTCCAATGGACAGAGGCTTAAGCTGACAATTCGATTGGTCTTACGAGGTACATTTCCATGAAGTCTGACTTTGGTTTATTTTCTCTGTTCCAAACACTTAGGAAAAGTCTGGCTGAATCTCCCAAGAGCACAGAGGCCACCAACACCTGAAGCCGAATAAGGTGCAGCATCACACATTGGCCACCAGATGGCAGACACACTCCAGAAGTGACAAGAATGTCTGCATCTGAGAAATACTGAGAGTCACAGGCCTGTGGTCAGCAGGGACAGGGCTCTATGGTGTGATGGAAATTATGAAGCCTTTAGAGTCTGAGTTGGAGCGAGATTTTCAGCCTTTTCTGCTGTGAGGATAGAAGTCCTGTCCTGCCCGTCTGTGATGGACTGCTTTAATGCCCCAACCAGTTTCACAATTAGAGAGAGATCTGTAGTCACTTAAGGTAAAAGGAGGTCACAGGAGGGCACAGGTGGGAGTGTAGAGACACCAGGGATCCCACTGTGTCCACACCCAGGAGAGGCCTGTGAGGACAAGAGGAGGAAGGGGTTTCTGCTGACAGGAGGAGGATCTCAGGGGAGTGACCCTGAAGGACCTTGATTTTCAGCCTCACAGAGTGTGAGAATCCCGGGTGTGTGATGTGAACCCCCAGCCTGTGTATTCCTGGGAGGGAGCCTGAGCTGATGCTTTACACCCAGGCACCCTCTGAGCAGGGTCAGCCTCATGAGGACACCATGGAAGTGGTGGAGGACTTTGCCATTCTCTTTATCTTCATGCCTTTCTGCTCCAATCTTTGAAAGAAAGGCCTCAAGATTCAATTGGGACTCAAAAGCAAAGTCCAACATTGTCTTGGAGCTGAAGCCGTTGGCTCCTTTGTTTTCTGATCAGAAAATGCATCAGACTGAATGAATTAATTTCGAGTTGTTAATGTATGGGTTGTCTTGTTTTCTTGTCCACTATAATGTCAGTGAGGACATTGTGTGCCCTTCTCCAGCCTCCCTGGCTTTTTTAGGAGAGGGTCCCTGTCACCCACAGGGCCATGCCGTGTGGGGAGCATCTCACCCTGAGATCAGCCTAAGCCAGGGATGCAGAGAAAGTACATGGGCTGAGGGTTATGTCTTCCATTCATCCAGAGTATCCCTGGAAGCACAATTTTTTGATATCAATGGGGGCATTCCTGGAGGTGTCTAGGACCACCTGGCTTACCTTGGTAGAGAGGCATAGGGGGTGCCTGAAGGTCATTGGCACAATTAGCCTCAAATAGTTATAAGAGCTCAACTCTTAGCATTGAACTCCTTGGCTCATCTGACCAAGAATTGTCTGGAGTCGCCAACACCCACCCCGAGCACTGGTCAGGAGCTTCTGCACCATCCCAGACACATAGGAAAAAAATAATACTTGTTCGCAAGTTACTTTTCATTACATTCTACCCTGCTGCTCTGTCGGGATTGGGACAGTGAGTGCAGACACTTGGGTCTCTCACCATCACCAGGAAAGTGCTCCAGGGTCACAGACACCTGCCTCGGGACACTCACCCCCCACCCTCGGAACCTATGCAGAAGCGTCTGTGGACTTGGAGTCCTCTTAGCAACAACATGACAGGGGACAGCTCTGAAATCTCACTCTCTCTTCTCCTCCCAACCCCTTCCACACACAGCCCCACCCTATCTCCTCTGACTACTTGATGTATCTTGAATATGTGGGTTCTCAGAACTTTTGTTTTGGACTCACTGACCCCAGGCGTGGTTGCTGTAGAATTAAAGCCCAGCTGTCTCTTACATGCTGCCCATTGCTGACCCCAAGTTCTGGCCCCTCTCCATGAATCCCTGACAGGGTTCTTGTTGGTAAGGCCAGTGCAGGGAGCAGTTAATAATACAGGGATTGGTTACACTCCCTCAGAGGGGCAACAGATTTTTTTGGAACAAGATCCTACTACAGGAAGAGCAGTGGTGGCAGGAAGGGGAGATCTCTCCTGCCTGCGTCTAATGCAGCAAATGGCCCTGGAGGGTCCTGTCCTGGGCCCTGCAGAAGGGGAGCTGCTCGTGTCTGATAGAAGACCTCGGGAGGCCCCAGTCACAGGCTGATCACTGGAGAGGAAACCGTCTCCTCTAGACTCCATGCTCACTGCAGGGCTCTCCTAGGGACCTGCCACTTTCTGGGAAACATTCCAGACCCTCCTCAGGACACTCAGTACTTCGGCATGTGTATGTCCTGCTGGGCTAGTGGCTCATGGGAGTCTGGTTTGGTCTGTCGGGTGATGAATTCAGTGGTGGGGACCATAGGACTGTGCAGGGAGAGCTGGGTTTGCAGTTCCAGGGACAGCTTCTAGAATGAAAGTACAGTGGTATTGATGGGGTAGTGGAATGGCACCCTTAGGAACCCGGATACTGACTCACACAGCATGGTTCTCTGCACCAGCCCAGACTGATACTTCTCCTGTGACTTCACTCCACTCTGACTTCATCACCCCTTGTGGCACCCTGCATCCCATAGAGGTGTTTGTCTACTGTCAGTGAATCCCATAAACTATGAGGATGTTCTCATTCACTGTCCTGTAGTGTTATCACCTCAATATTCCTTAGACATTGGGTCTTACATAGGATTCTGAGCGCCTCTGTGTCTCTGGAGCAACACCAGTTTTGAGAAAGGGACGAACTTGTGATGGGACAGAGAATATTCAATGAGAACTCGATCACCTTGGACTGTCTCAGCCACTGGATCTGAACCATTCTCAGGGAAAGAGGATGAAAAAGAAAGAAAGTTCAAGGAGGCCAAGGAATTTTCAGGTCTGTGTCATGAAATAGAGATGGGAAAAGCGGCAAGGTTTTGAAGATGCGGAGGAAAAATCCCACCCTTAGGTTGAGGTGAAAGTAACGGGATAGTATCTCAGGTGAAGAAGTTTGGAGGGATGAGCAGGAGAATGGGATTGCCTATTCGTTATTATCTATCTTTTTTTTTTTGCTTTTTTTTTTTTTGCTTTTTTTTTTTTTTTTTGGGTCACACCCAGCAATGCTCAGGGGTTACTCCTGGCTTTGCACTCAGGAATCACCCCTGGCAGTGCTTGGGGGACCATATGGGATGCCGGGGATCAAACCCGGGTCGGCCACGTGCAAGGCAAACGCCCTACCCGCTGTGCTATCGCTCCGGCCCCCCGTTATTATCTATCTTAACAAAAATTTATGAATCAAGACCCCAAATTTTGTAAAATTGTTTTCACTCATTGCATTTCCGTGTGCTTATAATAACAATGTCTCGCACAAAACAATACCAGCAATTGGGGAAGGAGACTGACACCTCAGCAGACATGAGCTGGGGTCACATTTGAGCCCAGGACCTGCATGACCCAGAGCACCTGCAGATAAAAGCCTGACAGTTCCTCAAACTGCAGCACCACAAAAGCTTTGCATTGAACTGTTCATCCCAGATGACTGAGTTATGTACAGAGTGACTGTCAGCTTCTCTGAGCTATGAAAGAGAGTCCTCACCCCACAAAAAGAAAATTAAAAACATAAAATTTTAAGCCCTTCCAAAAGGCAGCAATATATATTGCTATTCCAGATCAAAAAGACAATCTCTGCCTCAAGTATATCCACTGCTGAGAATTAAAGGAGTCTGTACAATTCCTGAGAGGGTCTGTGATGGTGTGATCTGACAGAGCCTGTCCCTGGGCATAGAGAGCAAGAAGCTGAGGCCTAACTCTCAGGACCAGAGGACCTGACCTACTGTGCTCACACTGGGGTCCTCCTGGGGACCAGGGAGGAGCAAAGTTCTGCTTCCCCACAGGGACCCACACCCCTGACTTCCCTGCAGCTGGGCTGGTCCCCACACACACCCTCCCCCCTCTGCCTGCCCTGCCTGCCCAGCCCCCTCTCATTTGCAAGTCCTCAGAGCTCATGCCTGCACACTCAATAATAGTCTGTGTCACCCTGCAGGGTCAGTCTCTGTTACACCCAGAGTGGACATGAGGGCCCCTGTGCAGCTCCTCAGCTTCCTGCTGCTCTGGCTCCCGGGTAAGGATGGAAATGCGGGTTTCCATGAATTTGGACTACCTGACTCTTCAGGGAAATTATCTGACTAATGATTAATGATAACAATGTCTACTTATATTTTTTTAATCTCAGGTTTCCGGTGTGATATCCAGATGACCCAGCCTGCATCCATGTCTGCATCTCTGGGAGAGAAAGTCGCCATCACCTGCAAGGCCAGTCAGAGCATTGGCAGTGGGTTAGCCTGGTATCAGCAGAAACCAGGGAAAGCTCCCAGGCTCCTCATCTATGGTGCAACCAGTTTAGGACCAAACGTCCCTCCCAGGTTCAGTGGCAGTGGATCTGGGACCGATTTCACTCTCACCATCAGCAGCCTGGGGCCTGAGGATGCTGCCACTTATTACTGTCAACAGGGTTATTATCTCCCTCCCACAGTAATACATGCAAGAACATAAACCCCCTGAGATCAGCTGTGTGAGGCTGGGCTGCCCCAGCTGCTACTCCTGGTGCCTCTCCAGCTGAGGGTGTGCCAGATGCAGCCAGGCTGTGGTGTGAGAGAAAGCTCTGGAACAAGTAGAATGAACATTTTTGTCTCCATTATTCCCCCTCTCATGCCAGCAGCACTGGTCTCTCAATAGAGCTGCTCATTTTATTTATTGAAATTATTTTCCCTCAAGAACACTGGTGACAGGTCAAAATGAGTCCTGTATGAACAAGCACTTTAGATGGTCCAGAAACCTTTGTTTTAATAGATATTTTTAAATCATAATGAAAATTTTCCCACATCCAAGTGCGATGGCTTCTTACTGGGAGCATTCTCACGTGGCCAATAAGAACATTCTCATGTGGGCTGGGGGAGAAACTGCATCTTGCCAGGGGTCGGCACCTACAGGACTTTGAGAGGGACAGAGATGTGCTCCCTTGATTACGGACATTTGATAGTAAACTTCCACTGAAAAAAGAGGCAACTTTAATGACAGGAACAATGTTGTTTTATATCCAATATCCTTGAGTGTGAAATGCAGTTTATACCCCACTACATACAGTGTGACATTACGGGTGCCTGCTCAAGCAAATTCATGAACAATGGGACAACCGTGCTACAGCATTGCATACGATGAAGGTGTGGGAGATACAGTCAATCAAAAGTAGAGAGAGAGAGTATGGGAATATTGTCTGCCATGGAGGCAGGGGGAGGGTGGAAAAGGGACAGTATTCCGGGGATATTGGTGGTGAGGAATGTGCACTGGTGGAGGGATGGGTGTTTAATCCTTGTGAGATTGTAAACCAAATATATAAGCTTTTAACAATCTCACAGTGATTCAATAAAATTGAAAAAAAATACAGGCAAGCAAGAGATTATATAAAAGAATAAAATTTCAACATTGTGTACTAAGCCCAAAGTCTTTCTTTCTTGTCCTGAAGGGAAAATACCAAAGTCACAATGACTGAGCTTCCCTGCATGCCCAGGCTCTCGTTCCCAGGTAGGAGGGAAATGAGGGTTTACTGGACCTTGTGCTACTTGGATTCCAGGGAAAATAACTTAAAGTACAATTAATGGTGGTGATGATGTGTGTTTCTATTTTCAACCTCAGGTTCTCCTGTTATATCCAGATGACCCAGACTCCATCTGTGTCTGCACCTCTGGTAGACAAAGTCACAATCAGCTGCAAGGCCAGTCAGAGACTTAGCAATTGGTTAAACTGTTATCAACAGAAACCAGGGAAAGCTCCCAGGCTCCTCATCTACGGTGCAAGCTCTTTAGGACCAGATGTCCCTTCATGCTTCAGTGGCAGTGGATATAGGACAGGTTTCACTCTCATCATCAACAGCCTGACCTCTGAAGATGCTGCCACTCTTTAATGTCAACAGTATGATAATCTCCCTCCCACAGTGTCACATGCCAGAACATAACCGCCAGAGATCAGCTGTGTGAGGCTGGGCTGGCCCAGCTGCTAGTACTGGTGTCTCCCTTGCTGACAGTGTCAGATGCAGTCAAACTGAGATGTGATGGAAGTTTAGGGACACATCTAGCCTTCCCAACTATCTCCTCAATGATGTCACTATGGATCTACTGATTTATTCATGGAGATAATATTTCCTAAGGAACTTGGGTGTAGTGCCACTCAGTCACTCAGAATTCCTATGTGAGGGAAATGACTAGTACCCAAAGTCACAATGACTGAGGTTCCCTGCATGCTCAAGGTTCTAAAATTTCTCAGTGAATGTAAATGGGGGAAAACATCATTGTTATCTAAGGAAATTCCTTGTTACTGAAATAATTTTCAAATCTAATAGGCCAAAATTCCATCATTTCTGACAAAATTAATTCTTAATTTAATAATCTCAATGGGAAGATTCAATATAAGGTGACATACAAGAGTAAAATTTTCACATCCTTTCAAAGGATTGGAGTCCCGATCTTGAGCCCATGTTTTGTTTTTCCATCCCTATAAACCCAGACCTACACTCAGAGCCATTGTCAAACTGGTCCCAACCTGTGGGCAAGAAAGCCCCTGGACCTGTAGTTGCTGTTCCCTGAACATGGGCTCTGAGTCCCCCAGACCCTGGCCTCTGGCTCCAGCTGAGAACGGGAATGTGGGGGCTCAGGGGCAGGTGCCTGTGACCCGGGCACTGAGATGAGACCTTGGCTCACCCTGTGCAGTGTCACAGCCCTGTCTGCTCTAGCACATCAATGGCACCAGCAAGACCTTGGGGACACAATCAACACAGGGACACCCTGGAGTTCAGTCTCCATGTCTGGGGTCTGGAAGTTTCCAGAGATCTGCCACGTGTAGCATTCACACTGGCACGAGTATCACACAGAGATGGCTGAAGGGAACAGGAATATCTATATCCCCTGTTGTCCTGGTGATGTGGCTGGCTTTTACTACCTAAAACCTTACCTTTATTTTGAACAAGTAGTGGAAAGACTTTTATTGGACCAAACTAATATGGAATAAAACAAGCTATAAGTTGTCAGGGAATTACTTAGGTTTGGAGTATCAAAAGCTGTTTTTTGAAACATTTATGCATAAGTTCACATCAATCATAATGAAAAAATCCAGAACCAGGAATGCAGATAACTAAATGAGCTGTAGCACCTGTTTTTCATGCCTGAGTCCCTGGGTTAGATTCGTGATGCCAAGAAATTAAACAGCTATTTGGAACTAATGGTTGAAATGTCAAATTTGGTGTGTAAAGCAGCCGTGAGGACAGACCTCTTCAGTCATATGCATAGGCTGATGGCTTCCAAGGTTGCCTCAGTGGTGCAGCAGCTGTGGCTTCCAAGAGTCTGGAGAGCTCTGGAAGGAGGCATGGAGCTGGATTGCCAAGTCTACCTCAGGAGTCAGGAGCCCTCTGCTCCCCGACACACCCCCACTGCTCACCTGGCATTTCACCTGCAGCTTCCTCTCCTTCCTGAAGATTTTTCTGAAATCAGATCCATGACATGTGAGGATGAAAGGACTAGCACTCAGCTCCTGGTGACACACATCCCTCCTGAATTCCTGGTCCCCTGTTCATGGTTACTTCACAGATAGTTGAGCATTTTATTATAAAGAGAAATCATTTCTTCGTTTGTGATTACAGATTGGCCTTGTGTTGTGTATTACAGCATGTGTTTCAAAGACTGATGTAAAATATCTCTCCAGAATCACTAGGACCAGCATCTGTAATCATTTTAGCTGCTTTATCAGAAAACAGCCACTAGATGGAGACAGACCCCTGACCATGCAGGGAGCCTGGTTCTTCAAAGCACTGGGACAGAAACTGAACTAGTGTCCCATTGTCAATAGGGACAGTGGGTCTTGTGGGAATGATGGGAAATGTATGGAAGTAGCTGTTAGAGGTTTATTTTTATGAAAATTATCATATTACTGCATTGTGAGCTGAAGTCCAGTATAATCTGTGTGCTGGAAACATTAGGGTTGTTTTACCCATTATCCACTTCTCCCTAATTTATATGTGACATTATTACATCATGACTGTAGACAAGGAAGATAAGCCATCACTTATTGTAGAGTAAAGTCACAGGAGAGAGGATAGAAAGAGACTATAAAGAGACACCAGGGAACTCCCTCTGTCCCCACAGCACCCACCGGGGAGAAGCCTGTGAGGACAAGGGGAGGGAGGGGCTCTTGCTGACAGGACGAGGGTCTCAGGGGAAGGGACTTTGTGGGACCTTGACCTTCCTCTCCGGTCTCCCAGACTGTGAGAATCCCGTTTGTGTGGTGTGAGGCCCAGCCTGTGTGTTCCTGTGAGGGAGCCTGAGCTGATGCTTCACACCCCTGGGCCCTCAGAGCAGGTCTGCCTCAGGGGCACCTCAGATAAGGGGGGACCCCATTACCTCTCCTACTCTGTACTCTGACTGCTCAGGCTTCATGCACAGCTTCTTTGTTGAGCCTGACCTTGCCTTTAGGATGAAGCTGTTGTTGCTTCTATTCAGATCAGAAATACATCAAAACAAATGGTCCTAGAATTGCATTTCTCAGCCAGATGGCTGAGTATTGTTCACAGTGACCATTTTGTCCTATGAACAGGATATGAGGGGCCCCCAAAATAAATGAATGTTTTAAATAAAAATTTGTTTTCTTTGGGGCCATACCTAGCAGTGCTCAGGGTTCATTTTGTTTTTTTTACTCTCAGGGATCACTGCTGGCCCAACTTGGGGGACCAACCATATGGGATGTCAGGGATCAAACTAGAGTTGACCACACACGAAGCAAGAGCACTGCCTGCTGTGCTATTGTTCCAGTCTCCCAAAATTAAATTTTTAATGATAACACTGTAGAAAATAAAATATTGGGATATCAGGACAAAGAATAAACAAAATTTGCCTTGATAAAATGCACAAGCAAGAAACCAAAGAAATGTGTATAATTCCTTTGTGTGAAATGAACAGCTCTGAAGAAAGGAGTTTATACAATCCTGAGAGTGTCCGTATGGCTGTGGTCTGACAGAGCCTGTCCCTGGGCAAAGAGAGCAAGAAGCCATGTCCTGACTCTCAGGAGTCCAGGGACCCACCCTTCTGTGTTCACACTGAGCACCCTGAGGCCCAGGGAGGAGCATGTTCTCTGTGGGCAAAGTTCTGCTTCCCCACAGGGACCCACCCCCCCCACTTCTCTGCTGCTGGAGGTGGGCCCCCCCCCCCCCCCCGCCCAGCCTGCCCAGCCCCCTCATTTGCAAGTCCTCAGAGCTCATGCCTGCACACTCAATAATAATCTGTGTCACCCTGCAGGATCAGTGACTGTCACACCCAGAGTGGACATGAGGGCCCCTGTGCAGCTCCTCAGCTTCCTGCTGCTCTGGCTCCCGGGTAAGGAGGGAAATGAGGGTTCCCATGAATTTGGACTGCCTGGTCTTCAGGGAAATTATCTCACTTTTGATTAATGATAACTATGTCTATATTTTTTATCTCAGGTGCCAGGTGTGATATCCAGATGACCCAGCCTCCATCCATGTCTGCATCTCTGGGAGACAAAGTCACCATCACCTGCAAGGCCAGTCAGAACATTTACAGTTATTTCGCCTGGTATCAGCAGAAACCAGGGAAAGCCCCCAGGCTCCTGATCTATGATGCAACCAGTTTAGGACCAGACGTCCCTCCCCGGTTCAGTGGCAGTGGATCTGGGACAGATTACACTCTCACCATCAGCAGCTTCAAGCCTGAAGATGCTGCCACTTATTACTGTCAACAGTATAATAAGCTCCCTCCCACAGTGATACACGCCAGTACATAAACCCACAGTGATCAGCTGTGTGAGGCTGGGCTGCCCCAGCTGCTCCTCCCAGAGCCTCCCCAGCTGAAGGTGTGTCAGATGCAGCCAGGCTGTGCAATGATGGACAGTTCTGGTACATGTCTAAGGAACATATTTACGCTTCATTATTCTCCTTCTCATCCCAGCAGCACCGACATGACAACAGATCTGCTGACTGAATTTATAGAGATAATTTTCCTAAAGTCAGTAGGTGACAGTGTATTCAGAGTTCATTTGTGCTGGCCTTGTCATTCTAGAAGGCCTAGTATCCATGTTTTAATAGATTTTTTTTTAGATAATCACACATATTACCACACCTGTTGTGAGGACACATGAGCAGCTTCATAGCCTCATCTTCATAGTTTCATAGCATCTTATAAGGTGCATCCTCATCTGCCATTCTGTCCCATCTGACATGGACCAGAGGGAGAGACTGTGTCTTACCAAATCCTCTTGTGTGTGTGTATATGTGTGTGTGTGTGTGTGTGTGTGTGTGTGTGTGTGTGTGTGTGTGTGTGT
>JASTTN010012668.1:364711-392637 GCA_030324115.1 Sorex maritimensis | reverse complement strand
GATTCAATAAAATTTAAATTAAAAAAAAAAAAAAAAAGAATTTTCCAGAGTGTAAGAAAGTAGAAATGTTTATTATATTTTCCCCCTGCAAAAAAAAAAAAAAAAAAAAAGAAAATTGTTACAGTCTGAGTTGGAGTCATATTTTCATCATTTTCTTCTGTGGCGACAGAAATCCTATTGTCATTGGTGGGGGGAAATGTACTCTGGTGAAAGATCGCTGTTGGAACATTATATGACTGAAATGTGATCATGCACAACTTTGTCACTGTGTATCTCATGGTGATTCAATAAAAATGAATTAACAGTAAATACAATAAAAAGTCACCAAAGTCCAGTCCTGCCTGTCTGCTATGGACTGGGTTGACCCCATATTCACTGCTATTACCTGGAGATAGAGCTCTAGAGTCATTTAAGGGAATCACAGGAGGGGAATGGGCATAGGTGAGAGCATAGAGGCACCGGGGACCCCCATCTGTCCACACAGGAACCCACCCAGGAGTGGCCTGTTGGGCAAGAGGAGAGAGGGCGTCCTGCTGAGATGAGAAGGGTCTCAGGGGGAAGTTAATCTTGGGACCTTGACCTTCACTCTCCAACCTCCCAGAGTGTGAAAATCCCAGGTGTGTGGTGTGAGCCCCCAGCCTGTGTGTTCCTGTAGGGGAGCCTGAGCTGATGCTTCACACCGTGGCACCCTCTAAGCAAGATCTACCTCAGGGGCACCTCAAGGAAGTGTATTCACTGGAGGGGGCACTACTCTCTTCATCCTCTTTTCTGTTCTGATTGCTGAGGAAAAGAACCTTAGTGCTCATCCTTGGTTTATTGTAGATGGAATTGTTGACTGTTTTGTCCTCTGATTAGAAAATGCATCAGACTAAGTGAATGAATTTCCAGGTATTAATGTAGAGGGTGTCCTCTTTGCTTGTCCACTTAGATTTCAGTGGGGTCACTATGTCGCCCTCCTCCAACCTCCCTGACTCTTTCTAGAAGGGGGTCCCTGTCACCTACAGGGCCACATAGACTGTGAGGAGCATCTCATCCTGAGATCAGCCCAAACCACAAACAGGGGCTTAGGTTTATGCCTCAATCCACCTATGTGATCTCACAAACCACAATTTCTCTTAGTATCATTGGGAATTCCTGGAGTCTCTGAGTATTACCTGACTGACCTTTGTAGACACAGCATTGGAAGGGACTGTTCTGGTGATCCCCAATAACATAAGCCACAAAAAGTTGCAGATCCTCAACTCTTACATGGAGCCAGTTGGCTCATCTGGCCCAGAATGGCTTAGAGGGTCCAATAACCCAAGCTCTGGGCAGCAACTTCTGCACCACACCCAGACACAAAAATCAAAATATCAGAAAAATGTCAGAATGTTCTCCCTGGCTATGGTTGGTTTACATTCCAATCTGGTGCTCTATCGGGTTGGGACGGTGAATGCAGACACCCGGCTCTCTCACCATCCCCAGGAAAGTGCTCCAGGGTCACAGACACCGATCCTGGGCACTAACCCCCCAACTTCTGCTCCTCTTCTCAGGCATTTGTGGTCTTGGGGGACTCTGACAGCAACATGACAGGAGACAGCTCTGAAACCTCACTCTTTCTCCTTCTCCAAGTCCCTTCTCTCCTCCACACACAGCCCCACCACAACACTTCTGCCACCCTGATGCAGCCTAAAGTGTGTGGATTCTATGTCTCCTGTTTTGAACTCACAGACTAGATCATCCCGTATCACACAGGCTATAGTGCCTGCAGATTTGGGGCCCTGGTTTCTCTTAACTCCCGTCCACTGATGACTCCAGTTCTGATCCATCTCCATGAATCCCTGATGGGGTCTTTTAGGTTAGTTTGGTGGAAGGGCACTAAGTTATTAGGGATTAGTTCAAAGCTCCCTCAGGAGGGCAGATGAGGCCCATTGAGAGCAGAATCCTGCTGCATGAAGAGCAATGGCGGCAGGGAGGGGAGATCTCTCCTGATCAGTCGGGTGTGAGGCAGCAAATGACCCTGGAGGGTCCTGTCCTGGGCCCTGCAGAAGGGGAGCCCCGGGAGCTGCTCCTGTCTGACAGAAGGACTCGGGGAGGCCCCAGTCACAGGCTGATCACTGGAGAGGAAACCGTCTCCTCTAGACTCCATGGACACTGCAGGGCTCCCCTGGGACCTGCCGCTTCCTGAGAAACATTCCAGATCCTCCCCAGGATACTCAGTACTTCAGCATGTGTATGTCCTGCTGGGCTGGTGGTTCATGGGGGTCTGGTTTGGTCTGTCGGGTGCTGAATTCAGTGATGGGGGCCATAGGATACTGCAGGAGAGCATGGTTTGCAGTTCCAGGGACAGCCTCTAGAATGAAAGAACAGTGATGCTGATGGGGAGGTGAGATGGCACCATGAAGAACCTGGATACTGACTCCCCCAGCATGGATCTCTGCCCCAGCTTGAGTGGTAGTTCTCTTTGTGAGTTCTATGTTAAACCCACACTGACTGCATCATTCCTTGTGGCACCCTGCACCCCACAGAGGAGTTCGTCTAGTGTCTGTGAATTCCAATCACTGTGATGATGTTCTCATTTGCCATCCAGAGTGTTATCACCTCCATCTTGTCAAGATACTAAGACTTTTGTCTGGTCTTAGATCTGCTTTGTCTTAGAAGTGTCAAGATGTGGAGTATAAAATATCATAGCATGAGGCTGACACCCAAGGACAGTAAATAAAAGGGCCAGGAAGATTGTCCCATAACTGGAAGCCTGCCTTATGAACAGAGGGGAGAAGGCAGCTGGAATAGAGAAGGGATCACTAAGAAAACAATGGCTGGAGGGATTCGTTGGGATGGGAGATGTGCATTGAAAGTAGATAATAGACCAAACATGCTAACCTCTCAGTATCTGTATTGCAAACCATAATACCCAAAAGGAGAGAGTATGGGAAATATTGTCTGCTATGGAGGCAGGGGGAGGGTGGGAAAGGGGGAGTATGCCAGGGATATTGTTGGTGGGGAATGTGCAATGGTGGAGGGATAAGTGTTTCATCATTGTGTGATTGTAATTCAAACATGAAATTTTGTAACTATCTCACAGTGTTCTGTAAAATTTTTTTAAAAAAGAGGGAAAAGAGATTTGTGAGCATCAGATGCACCAGGGAAGGGACTGAGGACATTCAATGAGAAGCCAGTCAACTTGGACTCTCAGCTACTCCATTTGAACACATTGTCAACTGGCCAGCTCAGGGTAAGACAAAGGAAAAACGTCAAGAAATTGTCAGGTCCATGTCAAGAAATAGAGATGGAAAGGGAATGAGTTTTTTAAGAAAATGAGGGAAAATCTTTTGCCTTAGGCTGAGGTAAAAGTAGTGACATTTTATCTCAGATGAAGGAGTGAAGAATAAGAAGGAGAATGATAGGGTTGGTCAGATATTCTCTATTTTAAACTAATTTAAGAATCAAGACAAAACCTTTGTTCAATTCTATTTGTTCACTGAATTTCTGTGGGCTAATTATAACAATTTGTCACAGAACAGAACACCAGTGATTGCTGAAGGAAACTGACGTCTTGGCAGTGTGTGCAGGGCTCACACGACCCAGAGCACCTGCAGGGAAAGTTTTCACAGTTCCAGAGCATGGTTTCTGTGAGCCATGGAAGGGGAAGTCGTGTCAGAGAGACATTCAGGTACTGTGAGCGCTGAATTAAAGTCTCCCCACCCACCCACACACCAAAGAAAAGTAAATGAATAAAATGTTATTTCTATCCAAAAGGTAGTAAAATATCTTGGGATTGTAGAACAGAGGAAATTTTCTTGCCTCAATTATATCCACAGCTGTGAATTAAAGGAGTCTGTGCAATTCCTGAGAGAATCTGACAGTGTGGTCTGAGAGAGTCTGTCCCTGGGGCATAGCGAGCAAGAAGCTGTGTCCTGACTCTCAGGGGACCAGGGGCGCATCCTTCTGTGCTCACAGTGGGACCCTCCTGGGGCCCAGGGAGGAGCATGTTCTCTGTGGGCAAAGTTCTCCTTCCCCATGGGACCCACACCCCTGACTGCCCTGCAGCTGGGCTGGTCCCCACACACACCCTCCCCCATCTGCCTGCCCAGCCTGCCCAGCCCCCTCTCATTTGCAAGTCCTCAGAGCTCATGCCTGGGCACTCAATAATAGTCTGTGTCCCCTTGCAGGGTCAGACTCTGTCACACCCAGAGTTGACATGAGGGCCCCTGTGCAGCTCCTCAGCTTCCTGCTGCTCTGGCTCCCAGGTAAGGAAGGAAATGAGGGTTTACTGGACCTAGTGCTACCCATGTTTTAGGGAAAATAATTTAAAGTGGAACAAATGCTGATAATGATGTTTGTTTCTATTTTCAATCCCAGGTTCCCGGTGTGATATCCAGATGAGCCAGCCTCCATCCATGTCTGCATCTCTGGGAGAGAAAGTTACCATCATCTGCAAGGCCAGTCAGAGCGTTGACAGTTATTTAAACTGGTATCAGCAGAAACCAGGGAAAGCCCCCAGGCTTCTGATCTATAGGGCAACCAATTTAGGACCAGACGTCCCTCCCCGGTTCAGTGGCAGTGGATCTGGGACAGATTTCACTCTCACCATCAGCAACCTCAAGCCTGAGGATGCTGCCACTTATTACTGTCACCAAACTTGGAGTAATCCTCCCACAGTGATACAGGCCAGAACATAAACCCCCAGAGATCAGCTGTGTGAGGCTGGGCTGCCCCAGCTGCTTCTCCTAGAACTGCTGCTGCATAGTATGTGTCAGATGCAGTCAGGTTGTGCAATGATGGGCAGTTTTGGCACACGCCAAACAAACAGTTTCAGGCTCCATTATTCTCCTTCTCATCCCAGCAGCACAGACACGACAACGGATCTGCTGACTGAATTAACAGAGATCAGTATTTTGAAATAAGTATGTGACTGTGTCATTTGGACTTCATATATGCTGGCCTAGTCACTCTTTGAGGTCTAGAAACCATGTTTTAAACATATTTTTTTATAATCACACATATTGCCACCCCAGTTGTGAGGACACGTGAGCAATGTCATAACCTCACACTGAGGGCTTCTCACAGGGTGCATCCTTCTCTGCCATGATGTCCTGTCTCATGTGGGCCAGAGGGAGAGACTGCGTCTCTACAGGGGCAAACCTTGACTACTTGGTTAGGGCTGAGGGAGCTGGACTGAGATCTACTCCCTTGATTGAGGGATTTTATTACTGAAATCTAAATTGTAAATGAAACAATTTTAATGACAGGAACTGTGTCATACTATCCTGGATACCCTTGAATGTATAAAGGGGTATAACTTTCATTTCAAGTTAAGGGGGCTGCAATTCTACCAAGTAAGAGGTCATATGGAAAAGGAAAATCTCAACACCCTGTACTTAGACCAAAGTCTTATATCGAGGACTCTTGGTAAATACCCTGGATCACAGTGCCTGAGCTTCCCTGCACGGCCAGGCCTTGAGGCTCCAGAGGGAATGTAAACCTATTGAGATCATTGTTACCTTAGGAAACTCTACATTATTGATGACTGTTGGGGATGGACTGAGCTATCAGGGCAAGCTCACATAGACTATACTACAGACAGGAACATTTTCCCCCTTCAAGCTGCCTTCAGAAAATAATTTCAGTATATTGAAAGGGGCAGTTTTGCTTTTCTCACAGAAGCCTGGCTGGTCTTTGACATGCAGATCTCAGGTGCTAGCCAGGCCTGACCTTTGACATTGTAGATTCTGGGCTCTGGCCCAGCCTAGTCTCTGGGATATAGATTTCAGGTGCTGCCTAGTTTGTAATCAACATGTAGATTTCATGTGGCAGCCCAGCTTTGTCTTTGGCATATAAATCCAAGTGCTTTTAGCCCAAGAAAGGTTTAATTTTTGGATTTATATCTTCTTTCTGGAGGCCAAGATTACTGGCCTGCAGATCCAAGGACATAATGCATATTCTACTGCCTCAATGTTCTTCCTGTAACTCCTTTTGATGCCTTTGGTGACATAACTGTATTGCGCCCTTTAGAGGTACCATGGTCAATAAAAGGAGATCACAAGGCACTCTACTTTTGCCAAGAGTCAGAGAGAACCTTGGTCCTCCATGAAATACATTTCTTCCACATTCCTTATCTCAGCAAGAACGTTCACGCAACAGATATTTTTCCAATATTGTTGGCCAAAAGCCCACTATTTATCTAGTAATATTGATTTTCCTGGGTTTTAATCCCTAGAATGGAAACATAAAATATGGAGTGATATTGGTGCGGAAAATGTTGACCTCTTTTCAAAAGAAAGACGCCCAGATCTGCACTCCAGGTTTTGTTTTCCACTTTCCCTAAGATCAGCCACTCAGAGCCTTTGCCAAACTGGTCCCGCCTATGGGCAGGAAGCCCCTGGGCCACGGAGTTGCTGTTCCCTGAACACGGGCTCTGAGTCCCCCAGCCCCTGGGCTCTGGCTCCAGCTGAGAACGGGAATGTGGGGGCTCAGGGGCAGGTGCCTGTGACCCAGGCACTGAGATGAGACTTTGGCTCAGCCCGTGCAGTTTCACAGCCCTGCCTGCTCTAGCACATCAATGGCACCAGCAAGACCTTAGGGAAACAATCAACACAGAGACACCCTGGAGTTCAGTCTCCATGTCTGGGTTCTGGTGTAGCCTGTGGGCCCAATATCCAGCTTCCCTCAGGGGCTCAACAGAGTCTCCATATGTGTCCAATTGCATCAGATACCCGGGAAGTTTCCAGAGATCTGCACGTGTAGCATCCACATTGACATGTGTATCACACACAGTTGGCTGAAGGGAACAGGAGTATCTATGTCACCTGTTGTCCTTGTGATGTGGCTGAATTTTAAAGTAAGATGAATGGCAACAATGTGTATTTCTATTTTCAATCCCAGGTTCCCAATGTGATATCCAGATGAGCCAGCCTCCATCCGTGTCTGCATCTCTGGGAGAGAAAGTCACCATCACCTGCAAGGCCAGTCAGAGCATTAGCAATGGCTTAGCCTGGTATCAGCAGAAACCAGGGAAAGGCTCCTGGTCCATTGGGCAACCAATATAGGACCTGGCGTCCCTCTGCGGTTCAGTGGCAGTGGATCTGGGACAGATTTTACTCTCACCATCAGCAACCTGAAGCCTGAGGACGCTGCCACTTATTACTGTCAACAGAATGAGAGTTACCCTCTCACACTGATACAGGCCAGAACATAAAACCCCAGAGATCAGCTGTGTGAGGCTGGGCTGGCCCAGCTGCTCCTCCTGGTGCCTCCACTGTTGAGAGTGTCAGATGCAGCCACATGGAGATTCCACAGGAAGGTTGTCAGAGATGTCACAAGGAGGTTCCTAACACCCCAATTCTCTTCCCTCATCCTCATTCCAGGAACATAGACATGTTCATTCTGCTGATGTGATCCTTAATATAACAGTCAAGTTTATTAAAGATGAGGAACCTGGGTTCTAATGTCAGTTAGGATTTATGCAAAGGAAAAAAGGTGTCCAGAGAAATTCCAAACAAAAATTAATATTAGCATTTATTCACTTGTATCACTTGTCATCCTGTTAATCTTCGATTTGCTGGAACAGGTGCCAGTAACGTCTCCATTCGTCCCTGTCGCATGCTAGTGTAGTCCAATGGCGTCTGCTCGCTTCAGGAACAATAAGATCCTCAAACCGTTCATTCAGGGTTTTGATGAAGAACTCTAACCATCTAACAGGTGGGCTGCCATGCGGTCTTTTGACCTCCCATGGAATCCAGTCGGTAACAGCTCTAGTCCAGCGGTTGTTTTTTTTTTTTAATTTACATTTTATTGAATCACCATGTGGAGGGTTACATAGTTCTCAGGATTATGTCAGTTATACAATACTCAAACACCTCTCCCTTCACCCGTGCCTATATCCCATCACCAACCACCCCATTATACCTCCCGCCCCCTCCCGCCCCCAGTCCCCGCCCTTGTAAGTGATAAGTTTCACTTCGTTTACGCTTTATCTTGGTTACAGTCCATGTTTCAACACATAACTCACTATTGTTGCTAGGGTTTCCCCCCCAAAAAGAAAAGACAGTCCCACTGTCAAGGAAGCATTTGATGGCTCTCCATTGCTGAGAATGTAGAGATATTAAGTCCCGCTGTTTGTTACATAACTTTTCTATTTTCTTCCCCCCTCGTCCCGCGCCACCGAGATCACGCCTGTTTAGTAATCACCATGCTGCCTGACAAAGGGAAAACAGTAATACGCTGGTATCGGCCCCGGCTCGAGATTCCACCAGCGTCCCGTCCAGCGGTTGTTTTTAAATCGCATTTCCTGTCCGGCCCATCTGATTTTCGAAGCCCTGGCAAACAAGACAGCGTCTCTGATTCTTGATCATCAATGGAGGTCAGAACTCTGGATTCCTTCTCTCCCTTGAGTGAAACCTGATACTCCTAGCATAGCTCTTTCGATTTCTCTTTGGGAGACCCAATAGTGCTCTCATCCTGTCTTTGTAGAGCCCAGGTCTCTGAGACGTATGTTAGTGCATGGAGAACTGTGGGTTAACATTTACTAATGTACAAAATTATGTTCTCTACAATATTTAGCAATGCATGATTCAGAGGGATCCTATAGAGGCTAAGGCAGGTGTCTTGCATGTGGCATGCTCTATAGTACCCTGGCCTGTCAGGAGTAATCACTGAGCACAGAGCCAGGAGAATGTGGGTTTAGATCAAGAAAGAAAGAAAGAAAAGAAAGGAAGAAAGGAAGGAAGGAAGGAAGGAAGGAAGGAAGGAAGGAAGGAAGGAAGAAAGGAAGGGAGGAAGGAAGAAAGAAAGAAAGAAAGAAAGAAAGAAAGAAAGAAAGAAAGAAGAGAAGAAAGAAAATAAGGAAAGAAAGAAGGAAAGAAGGAAGGAAGAATAAAAGAAAGAAAGAGAGAAATAGAAAGAAAGAAAGAAAGAAAGAAAGAAAGAAAGAAAGAAAGAAAGAAAGAAAGAAAGAAAGAAGAAAGAAAGAAGAGAGAAAGAAAAAGAGAAAGAAAGAAAGGAAGGAAGGAAGGAAGGAAGGAAGAAAGAAAGAAAGAAAGAAAGAAAGAAAGAAAGAAAGAAAGAAAGAAAGAAAGAAAGAAAGGAAGGAAGGAAGGAAGGAAGAAAGAAAGAGGAAAGAAAGAAGGAAGAGTGAAGGAGAGAAGAAGGAAGGAAGGAAGGAAGGAAGGAAGGAAGGAAGGAAGGAAGGAAGGAAGGAAAGAGGAAGTGGAGATCAGAGGATGGGAAGGAAAAGAATGGGACGGGAGGGGTAATGAGGGGAAAGAAAGGGAAGGGAAGGGTAGGAGTAGAAAAGGGGAAAGAAGGGAAGGAAAGGTAAAGGAAGCGAAGGGTAGGGCACAGAAGGGAAGTGAAGGGAAGGGAAGCGAAGGGACGAGACAGGAAGAAGGAAAAGAGAGGAAAAAGTAACGGGTGAAACCCTGAGTCCCACAAACAAACAAACAAACAAACAAAAAACCTTCCAGACACAGAATCCTTCCTTCCCCAGTGTCCAAACCAAAGGCACAAGCTCAAATCACACAGCTGGAGGGCATTTTTAAAATTTTCTTCACTATCCGAGTTCCGGAATCACAGTCAGGGCTGCAGGACTGCAGGGCACCAGGCACCCTAGCAGGGCCCCTCCCCAAACCAGTCCCACAGGAAAACAGGCCTAAGCAGAGGAACAAGCCAAGGAGACAGAAAGGAAATTTGGGGGTTTTCCTAACAAAATAGGAGAGTCACCTGTTGGGACAATAGTGTTCATGTACTGATTAAGTTATTTGTTATAGTCTGCTACCTTATATAGTTAAAGAAAACATCATCCATACACTGCTGAACCAAGGAAGGGTTGAAAGTTTGTAAGATTTAGACCCTAATATTTTAAGTTCAATAATCTGCGCTGGTTATGGAAACCCCTAAGGGACAGACTCCGGGTGTAATCCCTAACAGACCCTGGGATTCACAACCCTGGGTCTGCTATGGCAAAAAGCACCCCTGCACTGACCTACAGAGAGACAATTTACTCCAGTGTGATATACGGCTGTGACTGAGTTTAAGCCTTATTGATGCATATGTAATTCTCCTATTTCTTTAAATATAGTAAAATGTACTTACACTTGCATGATCTTAATTGACACTTTGGGATGCAGTATGTGAGTATAAATGCAACCTCAGAAAATGTGGATTTTTTTTTTCTGTGTCAAACTCCTTGAACATATGTTTCACTATGAATTCAATTCATTAGGCCCCAGGGAAAGACAATTCCAAATTCTTGATTATAACAATTTGAAACTATTAACCTGATTACAACAGAAATAGAAAAATTTGACTCTCCCATGTCCATTCTAAATGTTGAGACTTGGGGCTGGAGCCATATCATAGTGTGTAGGACATTTGCCTTCGAAATAGCCAACCTGGACTCAAGTCCTGGCATCCCATATGATCTTCCAAGCACCACCAGGAGAGATTCCTGTGTGCAGAGACAAGGGTCAGCCCTGAGCATCGCCAGGTATCCCCCCAAAAAAGCAAAAAAAAAGTTGAGACTGAACATCAGAATCAGGAGATTCTCAAGTGGGAGATATGGAACACAGATTTTTATGTCAATATATTGCATGAGTTTGGCCTAGACACAAATTTACATGGCTAGGGCACCTGATAAATCAGAAATATACTAATTGTGAGAGACAAAGTAAGGGGTCAGAGTGATAGTGCAGTGTGTAAGGTGATTGCCTTGCATGCCACATCCCATATAGTTCACCAAGTACTGCTAGGAGTAATTCCTGAGTGAAGAGCCAATAGTAACCCTGAGCATTGCTGGGTGTGATCCCCAAGCAAGCAAATAAACCTTAAAACAGAACAAAAGAAACATTGACACACACCTGTGTCACCCACAGTTAGGCTGAGAAGTGTTCCATCTTAACCACTACCATCCAGGCTAAGTGAATGTTTCCACTTTTTTCATAGACTAGAAGACACATGCATCACTTTGTTCAAGAAAAGTGACTCCTTCCTTAAGGTCTTTTCACACCAATGCACCCACCCGTGTATTTGCATGCTGTCCCTGGGGGAGGGTCTGTATTGGACAGTCTCACATAAGAGTCAGCTCTATCTGGCTTTCAGCTATCAGGTCTTCTCAGATCAACTCTCAAAATGAGATTCCCTGCTCAGTTTCTGGGTCTGCTGATGTTCTGCATCCCAGGTAAGGGGAGCAGGGAGAAGAGAAAGAATGACTTTAGGAGGGGAGTGTTGGGGGGCCCACTGGTTCCCTTGTATGTTCTGTCTGTGTGTCAGACTGTGAGAGAGAAACATCAGGAAAATGGGGATGGCCCAGGGAAAGTGTAGAGGCCTGTTTCCCCATCCCTAAGGTCTCTTCACTGTGGTGACATTCTTCTGGTGTAGGAGTATAAATCATTCAAGTAATGATTTTCCGAGAAGACAATATTTTACCAAAAATAAATTACAGAATGGAAGCAATAACATTGACATGAGATGTTTGAAAGTAATCTGACACTTTAAAAAATCAATTTTCCAGGATCCAGAAGTGATACTGTGCTGACCCAGAGTCCACTCTCCCTGTCCATGGTCAAGGGACAGCCAACCTCCATCTCCTGCACGTCTAGCGAGAGCATCAAAAACAGTGATGGTAACACCCATCTGAGCTGGTACCATCAGAAGCCAGGCCAATCTCCAAGGCGCCTATTCTATAAAGTCTCTAACAGAGACCCTGGGGTCCCAGACAGGTTCAGTGCCAGTGGGTCAGAGACACAATTCACACTTCAGATTAGCAAGGTGGAGCCTGAGGATGTTGGCGTTTACTACTGCTATCAGAGTTCAAAGTTTCCTCCCACAGTGATACAGCCCCGAACATAAACCTCCCTGCCTGGCCTGCCCCAGATGGCCACATGTGTTTTTTGCTGGTGAGCAGACAGCAGAGTCTCTGAGTTAGTGAGAGGAAGGCATTGGGGCTCTTGGGGGAGGAGGCTGCAGCTGTGCGTCTGAAACAGGAGAGCCCCTGCTGTACTGCAGACACCCCACATGAGGGCCTGGTAAAAGGCACAGCCCGGGCCTCACAGAGCAGCAGGTTTGCAGGGGAGTCTGTGTCGTGAATGATCAAATGTGTAAAATATAAACCCACACATTATGATAACTATCACTTTCACATCTTGTCATATAGGAATCAACAGCCTAGCCCCCTTCTTACTTCCAGAGAGACATCCAATTAATGCTGGGTAAATGTCCAGGGACAAAGTCATTCATCACCAACAGCAAAGACACATCTCCCTGCCCTGTTGGCACAGGCAGCAATCTTACTGCAAAGACTAGAACATGGGACAATGTTTACATTTGCTTCATGATGTTTTTCCTTCATTTCTTGATGCAGTGAAAACATTGCACATCCTAAGAAAGCCTAAGGATCATTTTCATGCCCTCCAGATAGAGGGACTTTTCCCATATACTGGAAGAATAATTTACCAGGGCACTTTACAACTGCCACCTTGTGATTGTTCCATTTGGTCTCTTGTAGTTATCTTGTAACTACAAGACCTCAGGACTGAGGAGCTGATCGTGGTCTAGGGCAGTGGGTGCTGAAAGACTCACACATGCAGTATGGCCAGTACAGAGCCACCCACACGAACAATAGACTCTTAGTCATATGAAAAAAATTATTAGGAAAGGCAAATGATAAATAAAAAAAGACTGAGGATAAATACTCCATGCACCTGTTGGGTGACATGAGCATATGGCATATCCTGTGATTAACAGTTGACAGCCTGGTTGTCTGGTGTTGCTTATTGCTTCCTAAAATCACATGGTTATCTGGTTGTATAGTGTATAGCATAAGAAATTGCTATAGTTAAGACATGTTTCCATAACTTAAATTATATTAAACTCAAATCTCAAATGGAAAACTACTGAGTTGCACTAGCTGCACTTGTAGTCTCTCCACTACGATCATTTGTAGAGTCAGTCACACATTGGAAAAGCATAATCACAGTCTCATGATCAAAATCACTCAAAACCAGTGATGTAGAAGACTATGTATGAGACACTGGGGTTGAATTCTAACAGAAAAAAACGTATATGGGTCATTATTAGTTAATTTATCCACCTTGATGTCTCATGGAGTCATAGGGACAATCCTCACAGGGCTTGGTCTAGAGCTCATGGCTCTGAGTCCTCCTCAGTGGTGCATCCACTGTGGTCCTCAGAGCTGGTTTGGGTTATCCTGGAAGGAGGAATGAGGCTGGATTAACCATTCTAGAGAGGCCCCGGAGCCCTCTGCTTTCTGCCAACCCATCACAATGTGTGTCACTATCCTTACAGGGACCTCCTCATCTCTAGGACCATCCTACATCTTTAAAATTTAATGAATCACCGTGAGATAGTTATAAGCTTTCATGTTTGGGTTACAATCCCACAATGATCAAACACCCAGACCTCCACCAGTGCACATTCCCCACCAGCAATATCTGCAGTATACCCCCCTTTTCCTACCCTCCCCCTGACTCCATGGCAGACAATATTCCCCCTACTCTCTCTCAACTTTTAGGCATTATGGCTCGCAACATAGATACTGAGAAGTTATCATGTTTGGTCCATTATCTACTTTTGGCACACATGTCCCATCCCAACTGGTTCTTCCAGTTATCATTTTCTAAGTGATCCCTTCATTTTCCATCTGCCTTCTCCACTTCACTCATTAAGCAGTCTTCCAGCTATGTGACCTATCTGCTTTTTCCAAAAAAAAAACAAAACCAAAACAAAACAAAACACCTGAAGCATATCATGGGATTCTCAGTCCCTAGTACTTCCCCATTTTGACTGACATCTCTTCGAAAGTCCTAGTCATGTTTCATTTCTCCTCATCTAGTTGATAGTTTATTATTAATATGAACCACTTTGTTTCCCACACATAACTTGTGTGAAAATGTCCCCTTATCACAATCCTCAAGATCGGGTTAGTTCCCTGAGCAAAACATGTGAGATCTGAGAGTATACAATCAGGCACACAAAAATGCGCCAAAGGCAGCACTCAGAAAAGGCTAGAACAACACAGTTAAGACTCTTTAAGGGGTAGAGAGAAACTCAGGAAAAAAATAACAAGAAAGTGCCCAGAATTAGTACTTTGGGGTGTCTGCTGAGGGTCTCTGTGCTTCTCATGCACCCACTTAATGTGGATGTGCTCACTAACTCTCCTTAATGTCGCTGCTCACCTCTTGGGACCCAGTTCGGAGGGAGCGACATCACACAGAGTAAACGGCTTCCTTTGAGCTCAGTGGGGCTGACCAGGCCGCCCTAAAGCATGGACAGTTCTTGAATGTGCATTTGTCTCATCGTTTGTCTCTTTGTCTCATTCTCTGTGACAGACTCCTGATGAATACAAGTTGAAGATGCCAAACCAGTTGGCTTCAGCAAGGCCCATTTTCATGTGGTCTGGTTTGGGGACAGGCTTTACAATCTGTTCCAAAGACTTGGAGAAAGTCTCTGATTCCCCAGGATGACAGAAATCACCAGCACCTGAAGCCTATGATGTTGCTGTATCAGAGGTTGGCCACTAGAGGGCAGAATGACCCCATAAGTGACAAGAGAGTCCCTGTTCTTAGAAATACTGAGTCACAGGCTTATGGTCAGCAGGGACAGGGGCTCTGTGGTGTGCTGGGAAAGTATGAAGCCTTTAGAGTCTGAGTTGAAGCGAGATTTTCACCCTCTTCTGGTGTGGGGATAGAAGTTCTTTTGTCATTGATGGTGGAAAAAGCACACTGAATGATGGCTGTTGGAACATTGTATGACTGAAGCCCAATCATGAACAACTTTGTAACTGTGTCTCTGTGATTCAATAAAAATAAGTAACGAAACAAATATATAAAATAATCCTTTACAGAAGGCCTGTCATGACTTTGTACTATGAGATGTTTTGATCCTATATTTACTGTTCATATTTTGCAATAGATCTGTCGAATCACTTCAGGTAAAATGAGGGGTGTCACATGAGGGGATTAGATGGAAATATAGGGACATCAGGGAACTCCCCTCGGTCCCATCAGACACCCAACCGGGCAATACCTGCAGGACAAGAGGAGAGAGGGACTCCTGTTGACAGGAAGAGGGTCTCACTGGAAGTGACCCTGAGGAACCTTGACTCTCCAACTTCTTTCTTCAACCTCCTGTGGTGTGAGAATCCCATGTGTGGGTTGTGAGCCCCCAGCCTGTGTGTTCCTGTGGGGGAGTCTGTGCTGAGGCTTTACAGCCCAGCGTCCTCTTAGCAGGGTCTGCCTCAGGATCACATCTCGGAAGTGTGTGTGAGGGGGGTGGGGAGAGGAGTGGGGGGTTTCGATACTCTCTTCATCCTCATCTCATGATGTTCTGAATGCTGAGGAAAAGAGCCTCAGATTGAACCTTGGCTTATTTACTAAACGTTGTCATGGCCTTGGAAATGAAGATATTGGCTGTTTTGCTTCACTGATTAGGAAATGCATCTGACTGAGTGAAAGAATTTCCACGTATTAATATTTGGGTTGTCCTGTTTCCTTGTTCACTTAGATGTCAGTGGGGACACTGTGATCCCCTTCAGCCTCCCTGAGTGCTACCAAGGAGAAGGTCCATGTCTCAGTGAGGGCCACACAGAGTGTGAGGAACATCTCACCCTGAGATCATCCCAAGCCAGTGAGGAGAGAAAGTACAGGGCTTGAGGTTTATGCCTCAACCCACCCAGGTGATCCCTGGCACCACTTTTTCCCCGAGTGTCTATGGAACATTCTAAGTACCACCAGCCTGACCTTGTAGACACAGGCATTGGGGGCAGGGCTGGTTATCCCTAGCATTCAAACCCCACAAAAGCGGCAAATCTTCATCTCTTACACTGAATTGACTGGCTCAGATGGCTGCATGGTCTAGAGGGACCAGTACACTCTCCCAGCCTTAAGCAGCTTCTTTTGCACCATATCCATGCACAAAAATTTCAAATTATCAAAAAAAAATGAAAATCTGATCCCTGGCTATTGTTTGCTTACATTCTTTCCTTGTGCTCTGTTGGAGTTCACACAGTGATGGCAAGGCTTCTGTGAAAAGCATTGGGGTCCAGCAACAGGACAGGGGGACAGTTCTGAAACCTCACTGTCTCTTCTCCTCTCCGTCCCTTCCCTCTCCTCCACACAAGCCCCACAGCATCTCCTTTTCTTCCATGATGGATCCTGAAGGGTGTGGATTCTTTTATCTGCTGTTCTGAACTCACAGACCCTGGTCATCCTGCATCACACAGGCTGTGGTGCCTGCAGGGTGGGACCCAGGTTTCTCTTACCTCCTGCCGATTGCTGACCCCGAGTTGTGACCTGTCACCATGAATCCCTGTGCAAGGTCCTTATTGGTAAGTTTGTTGCTCTGAGCAGTGGCTAAGTAGGGATTGCTTCCAAGCTCCCTAGGAGGGCAGATGAGGCCCATTGGACTGGATTCTGCGGCCTAAAGAGCAATGGGGCAAAGAGGGGAGATCTCTCCTGCTCAGGTGTGAGGCAGCAAATGGCCCTGGAGGGTCCTGTCCTAGGCCCTGCAGAAGGGGAGCCCTGGGAGCTGTTCCTGTCTGACAGAAGAGCTCAAGGAGTCCCAGTCACAGGCTGATCACTGGAGAGGAAACCGTCTCCTCTAGACTCCATGGCCACTGCAGGGCTCCCCTGGGACCTGCAGCTCCTGGGAAACATTCCAGACCCTCCCCAGGATACTCAGTACTTCTGCATGTGTATGACCTGATGGGCAGGTGGTTTATCAGGGTCTGGTTTGTCTTTTGGGTGCTGAAATCATTTTGTGGGGAAGACCGCAGGACTGTGCATGAAGAGCTGGACTTACAGTTCCAGGGACAAACTAGAATAAAAGAACAGTGATGTTGATGGGGTGTGGGATGGCACCCTTAGGAACGTGGATGCTGACTCACACAACATGGTTCTCTGCCCCAGCCCAGAGTGATACATCTTGTGTGAGTTCTATCTTCACCCCACACTGACTGCCTCACCCCAGGTGGCACCCTGCATCCCATAGTGATGTTTGTTGTCTCGAATCCCATATGCTGTGAGGAGGATATTCCTCAGCATTCCTCAGGATATTCCTCAGCATTCGCTGTTCCTCAGTCTTTCAAGAAACTATGTCTTCCATCTGTGTCTGAGAGCTGCTGTGTCTTTGGAGCAACATGAGGTTTGCAAGCAAGGGGTGCACCTGTGATGAGATAGAGGATATTCAATGAGGAGTTGGTCAAGTTGGACTCTCTCAGCTATGCCATTGCAACACAGTCTTAACTGGCCAGGTCAGAGGAAGGTTATGAAAGATTGGGAAAAAGTTCCAGGAGTTTAAGGAATTTTCAGTTCTGTGTCAAGAAATACAAAACAAGTTTTTCAAGATGAGGAAGGAAAATTTTTGTTATTATGTTGAGGTTTAAGTAATGGAGAGTTTCCTCAGGTGAAGGATGAAGAGATGAGCAGGAGAATGGGTTGGCCTGTCAGATATTCTTCATTTTAGCACTCAATTGTGACTGAAAAATCCCAAATGTCTGTACGATTCTTTTCACTCATTGAATTCCGGTCTGTTTATGATGACAATTTCTCACACAAAACAATACAGTGTTTGGGGAGGAAGACTGACCCATCAGGAGGCATGAGCTGGGGTCCCATGTGAGCACAGGACCCACATAGCCCAGAGCACCTGCAGATAAAGGCCTGACAGTTCCAGCACAGAAGCATCACAGTAGCCTTGCATTCTTGGTCCCTGTCATTTAACTGCTTATCCTGATGGCTACATAATGTTCAGAGTGACAGTCAGGTTTCTGAGCACTGTCAGAAAGCCTCACCCAACAGCAAAAAAAAAAAAAAAAAAAGAAAAAAAAAGAAAAAGTAATCCTTTACTAAGTGCAGTAAAATATAATGCAATTCCAAAGCAAAAAGAAAGCTTTCCTTGCATCAATTATATCCAGAGATGAGAAATAAAAGGAATTTGTACAATTCCTGAGGAAGTCTATAATGTTGTGGTCTGACAGAGCTGTCCCTGAGGCAGAGAAAGAAGCTATGCTAACACAGGGGACCATGGACCTGCCTTTCTGTGCTCACACTGGGTCCCTCATGGGGCCTGGGGAGGAGCATGTTCTCTGTGGGCAAAGTTCTGCTTCCCCACAGGGACCCACACCCCTGACTTCCCTGCAGCTGGGCTGGTCCCCACACACGCTCCCCCCTCTGCCTGCTCAGCCTGCCCAGCCCCTCTCATTTGCAAGTCCTAGAGCTCATGCCTGGACACTCAATAATAGTCTGTGTCCCCCTGCAGGGTCAGTGTCTGTCACACCCAGAGTGGACATGGGGGCCCCTGTGCAGCTCCTCAGCTTCCTGCTGCTCTGGCTCCCGGGTAAGGAGGGAAATGAGGGTTTCCATGAATTTGGACGGCCTGTGTCTTCAGGGAAATTATCTCACTTTTGATTAATGATAATGATGTCCACTAATATTTTCTATCTCAGGTGCCAGGTGTGATATCCAGATGACCCAGACTCCATCCATGTCTGTATCTCTGGGAGAGAAAGTCACCATCACTGCAAAGCCAGTCAGAGCATTTACAATGCTTTAGCCTGGTATCAGCAGAAACCAGGTAACGCTCCCATTTAGGACCAGATGTCACTTCCCGGTTCAGTGGCAGTGGATCTGGGACAGATTTCACTCTCACCATCAGCAGCAGCCAGGAGCCTGAGGATGCTGCAACTTATTACTGTCAACAGCATGGTTATCTCCCTCCCACAGTGATACATGCCAGTACATAAACTCCCAGAGATCAGCTGTGTCAGGCTGCGCTGCCCTAACTGCTCCTTCCAGAGCCTCCCCAGCTGAGGGTGTGTCAGATGCAGCCAGGCTGTGCAATGATGGACAGTTCTGGCACATGTGGAAGGAACATATTTACATATTTAAGCTCCATTATTCTCCTTCTCATCCCAGCTGCACCGACATGTCAACAGATCTGCTGGTTGAATTTATAGAGATAATTTTCCTGAAGTCAGTAAGTGACACTGTTATTCAGAGTTCATATGTGCTGGCTTGGTCACTCTAGAAGAACTAGAAACCATGTTTTAATAGATTTTTTTAGATAATCACACATATTACCACACCAGTTGTGAGAACACGTAAGAAGCTTCATAGCCTCATCTTCATAGCTTCATAGCATCTCATAGGGTGCAACCTCACCTGCCATTCTGTCCTGTCTGACGTGGGCCAGAGGGAGAGACTGTGCATTACCAAATCCTCCTGTGTGTGTGTGTGTGTAGGGGGGTGGGGCACAGGGGAGACTGAAATCTACTCCCTTGACTGAGGGATTTTGATCCAATATTAATGGGAAATGAAACAATTTTCTTGGCAGGAACTGTGGTATAGTATCCTGCATAGCCTTGAATGTGTAAAGGGGTATAAACTTCATTTCAAGGTAAGCATGAGGGGCGGTGGTGCATTTCAGGCAAGTAAGAGATCATATAAAAACGAAAAATGTCAACGCCCTGTATAGCCCAAAGTTTTATATCAAGGCCTTGTGGGAAATACCCTGGATCACAGTTACTGAGCCTCCCTGCACGGCCAGGCCTTGGTGCTCTCAGAGGGAATGTAAATCTATGCAAATCATTGTTACCTTAGGAAACTCCACATTACTGATGGTATTTTCCCAGGCTTGTTGACCAAAAGCTCACCATTTATCTAGCAATATTGATTTTCCTTGGATTTGAATCCCTAGAATGAGAACGTAAAATATGCGGTGACATTGGTGGGAAAAATGTTGTCCCGGAGGAGGGTCTATGTTTGAGTCTGACATAAAGGTCAGCTCTGCTCTTGCTTTCACTCACCAGGACTCCTTGGGTCAACTTCTCAGAATGAGGTTCCAGCTCAGGTCGTGGGGCTGCTGATACTCTGGATCCCGGGTAAGGAAGAGGACATGAGAAATGGAATCGCTTCAGGAGGAGAGTGTGGGGGATCCTTGTGGGTCTTTCTGTGTGTTGGAATCCATCTTTCTAATCTGATGGGGAAAGTGGTGATTAAAATCCAGAGTGTGAGACACATTCTGGAAGGAACAAGGGCGATTTGCGACAATAAAATAGAGATGACACTGACAGTCAGAATCTGCTTGCTCTGTGCTGAACTCTCTGCTTCTTTCCCATGGCATAGTTTCCACATGACATCTGTTTCCACACTCTGACCACACTCTACACCAACTTACCCAGACCTGAGCCATCTGATCTCAGACACCATGAGACACATCACCACCTGTCTCTGCTTCCCTGGCCAGCTCAATGCTGATCTCTGCAAACTAGTGGTCAGTATGGGACCCTTCCCACATCTCTACTTCTTCGTGCCTGGCTTTGCCCCTGTAACAAGTCGAGGCAGCCAGCAGTATCTGGCACACACTGTGCCCGAACTCACCCCACAGGTCTTCCATGCCAAGGACATGATGACTGTCTGTGACACCCGCCATGGCCACTACCTCACTGTGGCTGCTGTGTTCCATGGACATCCAGAAGGAGGTCGATGAGCAGATGCTGAATATACAGAACAAGAATAGCAGCTGTTTCATGGAATGGATCCCCAGCAATGTCAAGACCGCTGTCTGGGACATCCCATCCCTAGGCCTCAAAATGGCAGTTACCTTCAATTGGCAACAGCACCGCCGTCCAGGAGCTGTTCAAGTGCAGCTCAGAGCAGTTCACTGCCATGTTCTGCCAGAAAGCCTTGCTCTACTGTACACAGGGGAGGGCACGGATGAGATGGGGTTCACTGAGGCTGAAAACAACATGAACTACCTTGTCTATGAGAATCAGCAGTACCAGGCTGCCACCACTGAAGAGGAGGAGGATTTTGGTGAGGAAGCAGAAGCGGAGGCCTGAGTGCAGAGCCCTGTCACCCCAGGCTTCTCTGTTCCCTCAGCTTTTCCCTTAACTACCCTGTTCCTTCCCTCAGATTTTGCTTTTTCTGCTTTCATGTTTTTTCCCCCTGTTTCTTTTAGGGGGAGTTCAAACACTATCTGGCACATGATAGGCACTCAATAGATACTTGTTGAATGTCAAAAAAAAAAAAGAATAAACTTCATCGGTCTTGGTCTAGAGCTCATGCCCCTGACACCTCCTCAGTGGTGCAGCCACTGTGGTTCTCAGAGCAGGTCTGGGTTATCCAGGAACAAGGAATGAGGCTGCATTAGCCACTCTAGAGAGGACCCAGGAGCCCGCTGCTTTCTGCCAACCCAGCCACATGTGCACCATTATCCTTACAAGCTCCTCCTCCTCTTCTCTGGGACTTTCCTACCTTTTCAAAACTAACACCCATGACATCTCCTAAAACCCTAGCACCTAGGACTTACCTATGGGTGACTGACACCTCTTCTGAACTCCTGGTCACCTGTTTGTCACTTATTCCCAGCTATTAGACCAGTTTATTAAGGATATGCATCACTTTGTATTCCCCATATAATTTAATAGGAAACCTCATAGCAAAAACCCCATGGTGAGATAGTCCCTGGGTAAAACAGTTTAGGCTTTAGATTGTATAATTGGCCATGCGAAAATGTACAAGAGCTCCCAGAAAAGGAGAGAGTAAAACAGTTTAGGGTCATTGAGCTGTAGAGAACATTATGGGCAGAAATAGAATCGGAAAGTGTCCAGACTTTGTACCTTCGGGTGCCTGTGAGACACCCCAGCCGCTGCTCCTCAGGCACCCACTGACTGTGGATGTGCTCACTACCGGTTGTCAATGTCCCTGCCAACTTAAACACTGACTCACCTGTTGGGACCCAGGGTGGGGGAGCTATATTGATTTGAATAAATGGCTTCCTCTGAGCTCACTGGGGCCACCCAGGCCCCCTGAAAGCTTGGACAGTGCTTGTATGTGTGTTTCTTGGTCTCCTTGTGTGTCTCTTGGTCTCATTTTCTCTCACCGAAGTTGAAGGTTCGAATTAAATTGGCTTTAGAGTGGTAAATTTCCACATAGTCAGCTTTAGTGATGAACTGTATGTTGTCTATACCGAACACTTGAGGAAAATCTCTCTGGATCCTTCTAGATCACAGTGATCACCAGTCCAGGAAAACTATTTGTTGCTGTATCAAGCAGTGGCCACAAGATGGCGCAAAGATCGAATAAGTGAGATGAGCACTGTCAACCCATTGTTCATTGATTTTGCTTGAGTGGGCACCAGTAAAGTCTCCTTTGTGAGACTTGTTACTGTTTTTGGCATATGGAATATGCCACGGGTAGCTTGCCAGGCTCTGCCATGCGTGCAGTCTAGCCAAGTATATTCAAAGACCATGTTTCTTTGTTGTTTGTGTGTTTCGTTTTGCTTTGTTTTTAATTTGAGGGGGCCACCCCCAGTAGTGCTCAGAGCTTTCTCCTGTTTATGTGCTCAGCGGTATAGCAGGGCCTGAGGGACAGAAACAGGGTTACAGGGACTGAACATACAAAGCAAGCACCTTTCCGCTACACATCTTGGAATCACTGAGATAGTAATGGGTCTGTTGTGGGCAGGCACAAGGCGTTCTATGGATGTGATGGGAAAGTATGAAAACCGTTAGAGTCTGAGTGGGAGCGAAATTTTCATCATTTTCTGCTATGGGGACAGAAATCCTGTTGTTATTGGTAGAGGGAAATGTACTCTTGTGAAAGATGGCTGTTGGAATATTGTATCACTGAAATGTGATCATGCACAACGTTGTCACTGTGTATCTCATGGTGATTCAATAAAAATGAATTAACAAGTAAATACAATAAAAAGTCACCAAAGTCCAGTCCTGCCTGTCTGCTATGGACTGGGTTGACCCCATATTCACTGCTATTACCTGGAGATAGAGCTCTAGAGTCACTTAAGGGAATCACAGGAGGGGAATGGGCATAGGTGAGAGCATAGAGGCACCGGGGACCCCTATTTGTCCACACAGGAACCCATCCAGGAGTGGCCTGTTGGGCAAGAGGAGAGAGGGGGTCCTGCTGACAGGAGGAGGGTTTCAGGGGAAGTCAATCTTGGGACATTGACCTTCACTCTCCAACCTCTCAGAGTGTGAAAATCCCAGGTGTGTGGTGTGAGCCCCCAGCCTGTGTGTTCCTGTGAGGGAGCCTGAGCTGATGCTTCACACCCTGGCACCCTCTAAGCAGGATCTACCTCAGGGGCACCTCAAGGAAGTGTATTCAGTGGAGAGGGCACTACTCTCTTCATCCTCTTTTCTGTTCTGATTGCTGAGGAAAAGAGCCTAAGTGATCATCCTTGGTTTATTGTAGATGGAGTTGTTGACTGTTTTGTCCTCTGATTAGAAAATGCATCAGACTGAGTGAATGAATTTCCAGGTATTAATGTAGGAGGTGTTATCTTTGCTTGTCCTCTTAGATGTCAGTGGGGTCACTGTGTCGCCCTCCTCCAGTCTCCCTGACTCTTTCTAGAAGGGGATCCCTCTCACCTGCAGAGCCACATAGACTGTGAGGAGCATCTCATTCTGAAATCAGCCCAAACCACAAACAAGGGTTTAGGTTTATGCCTCAATCCACCCATGTGATCTCACAAACCACAGTTTCTCCTAGCATCAATGGGGAATTCCTGGAGGTCTCTGAGTATTACCTGGCTGACCTCGGTAAACACAACATTGGCCGAGACTGCTCTCGTGATCCCCAATAACATAAGCCACAAAAAGTTGCAGATCCTCAACTCTTACACAGAGTCAGTTGGCTCATCTGGCAAAAATTGCGTAGAGGTTCCAACAACCCAAGCTCTTGGCAGCAACTTCTGCACTACACCAAGACACACAAAAATCAAAATATCAGAAAAATGTAAGATTTTTTTCCCTGGCTATGGTTTGCTTACATTCCGATCTGGTGCTCTATCGGATTGGGACGGTGAATTCAGACAGATGACTCTCTCACCATCCCCAGGAAAGTGCTCCAGGATCACAGACACCAGCCCTGGGCACTAACCCCCCCACCCGCTGCTCCTCTTCTCAGGCCTCTGTGGCCTTGGGGTCTCTGATAGCAACATGAGAGGTGGACAGCTCTGAAACCTCACTCTCTCTCCTCCAAGTCTCTTCTCCTCTCCTCCAACACAGCTCTACCACAACACTTCTGCCTCCCTGATGCAGCCTAAAGCATGTGAATTCTATTTCTCCGTTTTTGAACTCTCAGAGTAGATCATCCAGTGTCACACAGGCTATAGTGCCTGCAGATGTGGGGCCCTGGTTTCTCTTAGCTCCCGTCCACTGATGACTACCAATTCTGATCCATTTCCATGAATCCCTGATGGGGTCTTTTAGGTTAGTTTGGTGGAAGGGCACTAAGTTATTAGGGATTGGTTTAAAGGTCCCTCAGGAGGGCAGATGAGGCCAATTGGGAGCAGAATCCTGCTGCATGAAACCAATGGCAGCAGGGAGGGGAGATCTCTCCTGCTCAGTCAGGTGTGAGGGGGCAAATGACTCTGGAGGGTCCTGTCCTGGGCCCTGCAGAAGGGGAGCCCCGGGAGCTGCTCCTGTCTGACAGAAGAACTCGGGGAGGCCCCAGTCAGAGGCTGATCACTGGAGAGGAAACCGTCTCCTCTAGACTCCATGGTCACTGCAGGGCTCCCCTGGGACCTGCTGCTTCCTGCAAACATTCCAGACCCTCCCCAGGACACTCAGTACTTCAGCAGTGTATGTCCTGCCAAAGCTGGTGATTCATGTGGGTCTGGTTTGGTCTGTCGGGTGCTGAATTCAGTGATGGGAAGACCTTAGGACTTTGCACAGGGAGCATGGTTTGCAGTTCCAGGAACAGCCTCTAGAATCAAAGAACAGTGATACTGATGGGGTGGTGGGATGGCACCCTTAGGAACCTGGATGCTGACTCCCCAAGCATGGAACTGCCTCAGCCAGAGTGATAGTTCCCCTTGTGAGTTCTATCTTTACCCCAAACTGACTATATCACCCCATGTGGCAACCTGCACCCCACAGAGGAGTTCATTTAGTGTCTATGAATCCCACTCACTTTTACGATGTTCTCATTTACCCTCCAGGGTGTTATCACCTCAATCTTGTTCAAGACACTAAGTCTTTCATTTGGTCTTGATCTGCTGTGTCTTAGAAGCAACAAGAGATTTATGAGCATCAGATGCACCAGTGAAGGGACAGAGGACATTCAATGAGAAGTCATCAAGTCGGACTGCCTCAGCCACCCTATCTGAACACATTCTCAACTGGTCAGCTCAGGGGAAGAGGAAGGAAAGAGTCAAAGAGTTGCCAGGTCTGTATCATGAAATAAAGGTTGAAAGGGAACAAGTTTTTGAAGAAGCGGAGAGAAAAAGAATAAAAAGAAGAGGAGGGAAAAAGAATAAAATTTCAGGGGCTGGAGAGATAGCACAGTGGGGAGGGCGTTTGCCTTGCACGCAGCCAACCCGGGTTCAAATCCCAGCATCCCATATGGTCCCCTGAGCACGGCCAGGGGTAATTCCTGAGTGCAGAGCCAGGAGTAACCCCTGTGCATCGCCAGGTGTGACCCAAAAAGCCAAAAAAAAAAAGAATAAAATTTCAACATTGGGTGCATATGCTGCCTGAGCCCATGTGCTTCTTGGGGCCGCGTGGCCCAGCACATGTGTCGCTCGAGCACATGTGTCGCCCACACCTCCCCTCTTGAGATGTGTACTTTCATGCTTTCGTACTTTCGTGTCTAAAGCTCGGTTATGTGTAGGGGCTTCCTCCACCCTTGGAGAAGCCCGAGTTCTCTCTTGAGCGCGTTACTCTTACTATTCTCTCTCTCACTTATCCCTTTATCCTTGCCTCAGAAACCTCCAAATAAATTCTATATACTTCAAAAAAAATTTCAACATTGTATACTAAGCCCAAAGTCTTGCTTTTTTGTCCTAAAGGGAAAATACCAAAGTCACAATGACTGAGCTTCCCTCATGCCCAGGCTCTGGCTCCCGGGTAAGGAGAGAAACGAGGCTTTACTGGACCTTGTTCTACTTGGACTCCAGGGAAAATAACTTAAAGTACAATGAATAGTGGTGATGATGTGTGTTTCTATTTTCAACCCCAGGTTCCAGCTGTGATATCCAGATGACCCAGCCCCCATCCCTGTCTGCATCTCTGGGGGAGAAAGTCAGTATCAACTGCAAGGCCAGTCAGACCATTAGCAATTATTTACACTGGTATCAGCAGAAACCAGGGAAAGCTCCCAGGCTCCTCATCTCTGCTGCAACCAATTTAGGGCCAGGGGTCCCTTCCTGCTTCAGTGGCAGTGGATATGGGACATAATTCACTCTCACCATCATTAGCCTTATGTCTGAGAATGCTGCCACTTACTACTGTCAACAGCATGGTTATCTCCCTCCCACAGTGATACACACCAGAACATAAACCCCCAGAGATCAGCTCTGTGAGGCTGGGCTGGCCTAGCTGCTCCTCCTGGTGCCGCCTCTGCTGAGGGTGTGTCACGTGCAGCCAGGCTGTGATGTGAGAGAAAGCTCTGGTACAAGTAGAAGGAAGGTTTTTGTCCTCATTATTGCCCCTCTCATGCCAGCAGCACTGGCATGACAATAAGTCTGCTGATTTTATTTCTTTTTTTTTTTTAAATTTAAATTTTATTGGATCACCATGTGGAGGGTTACAAAGTTCTCAGGATTATGTCAGTTATACAGTACTCAAACACCCCTCCCTTCACCCGTGCCCATATTCCATCACCAACCACCCCATTATACCTCCAGCCCCCCCAGTCCCCGCCCTTGTAAGTGATAAGTTTCACTTCGTTTACGCTTTATCTTGGTTACAGTCCATGTTTCAACACATAACTCACTATTGTTGCTAGGGTTTCCCCCCAAAAAAGAGAAGACAGTCCCACTGTCAAGGAAGCATTTGATGGCTCTCCATTGCTGAGAATGTAGAGATATTAAGTCCCGCTGTTTGTTACATAACTTTTCTATTTTTTTTCCCCCCTCGTCCCGCACCACCGAGATCACGCCTGTTTAGTAATCACCACGCTGCCTGACAAAGGGAAAACAAACCAAAAGAGATGGTTATTTCTCGTCATCAGCCGGCGTGGGGCTCTGGCTTAGTTGATAGTCTGGTAGAATGTCTGCAAGCAGTTTCTGGAACCAAAAGTAATACGCAGGTATCGGCCCCGGCTCAAGATTCCACCAGCGTCCCGCTGTTCCAAGTACATAATAATTTACTCCCTTGTATCCCATTCCCACGCCACCAGGTCCGTGGCAGCTTAATGGACATCATACTATGGTTAACGCCACGCCACGTTTCTTCCCGAGAAAGGATATTTCTTCTCAGCCGGCGTGGGGATATGGCTTAGTTCAGTCTATAGAGATGGCTACCACTTTGGTGGCCTTCAATATTTCAGCAAAAGACTTACTATTCTTGTTAGGATTTCCCACAAAAGTCCGACCCGTTAAAAGGGAACCATTTCATATTGGTGATGATTAAATGACAATAGGTTGCGCGGCCATGGCAGCGGCCTCGCGGCTTTGAATTTCTGTATAAAGTCCAGGGAAAGTACAGCCAGAAATTACACGTCGCTACAGACTTTAACCCTATTATGGTCCCCCCAAAGTCCAACCCATTACAAAGGAACCATTTCATATTGCTGATGATTAGATGACATTAGGCTGCCGCGGCCACGCGGTTTTGGGTTTCTATATAAAGTCCAGGGAAAATTCTGCCTAAAATTCTATCGCTACAATCTTTTACCCTTCAACAAAAAACTTAGTACTATTGTTTGGTGTTTCCCCCCACATTAAGCCCTGCCAAAAAGGAACATTTACACATTGCTGACAATCAAGAGATATTAGGTCGCGCGGCTGCCATAGCAGCCACGCGGTTTTGGATTTCTATATGAAGTCCAAGGAAAATTCTTTTGGTAATTGCATCACTCGCTGGCAGCGCCTGGGCCAGAAGCTCCGAGCACACAGTTTGGAGGCATCTTGGGGGCGCCGCTCGTGTCCAAAGTGGTTCAGTTGCCTCCGGGGTCGATCTTGCGCAG
>JASTTN010012668.1:351959-364701 GCA_030324115.1 Sorex maritimensis | reverse complement strand
TTCAGTTGCCTCCGGGGTCGATCTTGCGCAGGGCCGCAAAGGAGCGTCCCCACATGGCTCTGTGCTTAAATGATTTTATTTCTTGAAATAGGTTTCCCTCAAGAATATTGGCTAAAGGTCAAGCAGTATTCATGTAGAAACAATGACTTTAGATGGTCCAGAAACCGTTGTTTTAATAGATATTTTAAAATCATAATGAAAAATTTTCCACATCCAAGTGCAATGGCTTCTTACTGGGAGCATTCGCACATGGCCAATAAGAACCTTCTGATGTGGCTGAGGGGGAAACTGCATCTTGCCAGGGGTCAGCGCCTGCAGGGCTTTGGGAGGGACAGAGATGTGCTCCCTTGAGTGGGGACTTTTTTTTTTCCTTTTTGGATCACACCCAGCGATGCACAGGGGTTATTCCTGGCTCATGCACTCAGGAATTACTCCCGGCGGTGCTCGGGGGATCATATGGGATGCTGGAATCGAACCCGGGTTGACCACGTGCAAGGCAAATGCCCTACCAGCCGTGCTATTGCTCCAGCCCCTGATTTGGGACATTTGAGACTAAACTGCCACTGGAAAAAAAAACAACTTTAATAACAGGAACAATGTTGTTTTATACCCAATACCCTTGAATGTGAAATGTAGTTTATGCCCCATTACATACAATGATGGTTGCGAGCAAAATACAGGCATGTGAGAGATCATATAAAATCTCAACATTTGTGCTTAACCTAAAGTCTTGCTTTCTTGTCCTGAAGGGAAAATACCCAAAGTCACAATGACTGAGCTTCCCTGCATGCCCAGGCTCTAAAAAATCCTCAGTGTAAATGTAAATGGGGGAAAAAAAATCATTGCTCTCTAAGGAAATTCCTTATTACTGATAGAATTTTCAACTGTAATAGGCCAAATATCCATCATTGCTGGCAAAATTAATTCTTTTTTAAAAAATTTATTGAATCACCTTGAGAACAGTTACAAAGCTTTCCAGTTTAAGTCTCAGTCATACAATGATAAAGCATCCATCCCTTCACCAGTGCACATTTTGCACCACCAAGAACCCCAGTATACCCCCCATCTCACCCCTCCCCCTGCTGGTGTGGCACATGATTTCCACTTTACTCTCTCTCCACTTTGATCACATTCAACATTTTGACAAATATCCACCCTTATTACTTGGTATTTTCCCCAACAATCAGATCTGCCAAAAAGCCATCATTAGATAATTTGTTTTCTATTGTTGATTATGAAGAGCATATGATGTCGTGCAGGTTCAAAGCAGCTGAGCAATTTTGGATTTCTGATATTTTAGTAGTAAGTCTGGAGGGATTTCTGCCAAAAGGCGCTAAGTTCCAAGACTGGTTAGTTTGACTCTGGGATCATGACCATTCAGGAGCCAGAGCAGCCGTTCTTGGGCATCAACTCTGGGCCTCGTCGGGGCGGGGAGAAGGGAAAAATTATTCTTAATTTAATTACCTCAAATGGCAGATTCAGTATAAGGTTAAGAATTAAATTTTTGCATTGTTTCAAAAGACTGGAGGTCCAATCTTCATCCCATATTCTGTTTTTCCATCCCTATAAACCCAGACCTACCATGGAGAACCTTTGCAAAACATGTCCTGGACCATAGACAGGAAGCTCCTGGGCCCATGTAGTTGCTGTTCCTTGAACATGACCTCTAAGTCCCCCAGACCCTGGGCCCTGTCTCCAGCTGAGAATGGGAATTTGGGGAGACTCTGGGGCAGTTGTTTGTGACCAGGCACTGACACGAGACCTCGGTTCAGCCCGTGCAGTGTCACAGCCCTGCCTGCTCTAGGAGATCAATGGCACTAGCAAGACCTTGGTGACAGAATCAACAGAGGGACACCCTGGAGTTCCATGTCTGGGTTCTAGTGCAGCCTGTGGTCCCAACATCCAGCTTTCCTAAGGGGCTCAACAGAGTCTCCATATGTGTCCAACAGCAGCAGGAACCCGGGAAGTTTCCAGAGATCTGCCACGTGTAGCATCCACACTGACACATGTATCACACACAGATGGGTGTAGGGAACAGGAATATCTGTATCACCTGTTTTCCTGGTGATGTGGCTGGGTTTTAGTACCTAAAACTTCATCTTTGTCTAGATAAAACATAGTGGAAGGACTTTAATTGGACCAAACTAATACTTTAAAATGGCATAAAACAAGCTACTAAGTTGTACACGGAAGTACTTACTTTTGAAGTACCAAAACCTATTTTTGGAAACATTTATGTGTAAGCTTACATCAATCATAACAAAAAAACCAGAATTGGGAATGCAGATGAGTAGAAGAGCTGGAGCACATGTTTTTCATGTCTGAGGCCCTGGGTTAGATTCATGACACCAACACATTAAACAGTGCTATTGGGCACTAATGGTTGGAATGTCACACTGGTTTCTAAAGCAGCCGTGAGGACAGACCTCACCTGTCATATCCATAGGCTGATGGCTTCCCAGGCTGCCTAATTGGTGCAGCAGCTGGGGGTCTCTGAGTCTGGAGAGTTCTGGAAGGAGGCATGGAGCTGGATTGCCAAGTCTACCTCAGGAGTCAGGAGCCCTCTGCTCCCCGACACACCCCCATTGCTCACCTGGCATTTCACCTGCAGCTTCCTCTTCCTTCCTGAAGTTTTTTCTGAAATCAGATCCATGACATGTGAGGATGAAAGAAACTACTACTTAGCTCCTGCTGACATACATCCCTTCTGAATTCCTTGTCCCCTGTTCATTGTTACTTCACAGCTAGTTGAGCATTTTATTATAAATAGAAATCATTTTCTGCTTTGTGCTTACAGGTTGACCTTGTGTTGTGTATTATAGCATGTGTTTTGGGGGCTGGAGCAATAGCACAGCGTGTAGGGTGTTTGCCTGGCACACGGCCGACCTGGGTTTGATTCCCAGCATCCCATATGGTCCCCTAAGCACCACAAGGAGTAATTCCTGAGTGCAGAGCCAGGAGTAACCCCTGAGGATCGCCCGGTGTGACCCCCCAAAAAAATAAATAAAAAAAGTCTCTCTAGAATCCCTGGACCTGCATCTGAAATCATTTTAACTTCTGTATCAGAAAACAGCCACTAGATGGAGACAGACCCTGTAACTAACCATGCAGGGAGCCTGGATCTTCAAAGCACTGGGACAGTAACTGAGCTAGTGTCCCATTGTCAGTAGGGACAGTGGGTCCTGTGGAAATGATGGGAAATGTATGGAATTAGCTGCCAGGGGCTGGGGTTTATGCAAATTATCGTATTCCTGCAGTGTGAACAGGAGTCCAGTATAACCTGTTGCTGGAAACATTGGTGTAGTTACCCCTTACTCACATCTCCCCAATTTATATTGTGATATTATTTCACCAGGACTGTGGACAGGGAATATGAACCATCACTCATTGTAAAGTCACAGGAAAAATGATAGCAATACAGTATAAAGAGACACCAGGGAACCCCCTTTGTCCCCACAGGCACCCACCTGGGAGAAGCCTGTGAGGACAAGGGGAGGGAGGGGCTCCGGCTGACAGGAGGAGGGTCTCAGGGGAAGGGACTTTGTGGGACCTTGATCTTCCTCTCCAGCCTCCCAGAGTGTGAGAATCCCGTGTGTGTCCTGTGAGGCCCAGCCTGTGTGTTCCTGTGAAGGAGCCTGAGATGATGCTTCACACCCCAGGACCCTCAAGCACGGCTGCCTCAGGGGCACCTCAGATAAGAGGGGACCCCATTACCTCTCCTACCCTGTACTCTGACTGCTCAGGCTTCATGCACAGCTTGTTTGTTGAGCCTGACCTTGCCTTTATGATGAAGGTGTTTTTACTTTGATTCTGATCAGAAATACATCAAACCAAATGGCCCTCTAACTGCATATATCAGCCAGATGGCTGAGTATTGTTCACAGTGACCATTGGGCACCATGAACAGGACATGAGGGCCTCCAAAACAAATAAATGTTTTAAATAATACTTTGGTTTCTTTGGGCTACATCTAGCAGTGCTCAGGGTTTTCTGGTTTTTCCCTCAGTTATCACTCCAGGATGATGTTTGTGATGGAGAGTTATGTGGTGAGAAATACACAAGGTTATGTGAGCATTTGCTATAGTTGGACTGTGTCCTTCATCCCATCCAGACACACCATCATCTGATCATCTTAAAGAGAGTCAATACCACAGGTGCCAGGGGGAAAGACATAAACTGCAATCTAAGAAGCTCTTGGTACATGACAATGGGTCTGTATTAAGACTTTCTAAATGTGAAGCAAGATCCTGGCATCTCGGCGAGATGGATGTGTTGGAACAATCATGCAAACTGAGGGAGAGTGTTGGATCAGATGCTGGCAATGCAGAAACTATCTGGTCATTTAGTCACCAATGATGACTTCCATGCTTTTATGACTTCTCTTAGTGCATCTCCTCCTGGGAGTAATGACAGTTTCTCATAATAATAATGACAGGATGTCAGAGCAAGAAAAAGACCCCAAGGGGTTGGAGCAATAGCACAGCTGGTAGGGCGTTTGCCTTACACTCGGCCAACTGGGGTTCGATTCCCAGCATTCCATATGGTCCCCTTGATTATAACAATGCGAAACTTTTAACCTGATTACAACAGAAACAGAGAAACTTGACTCTCTCATGTCCATTCTGAGTGTTGAGACTTGGGGCTGAAGCCATATCACAGTGGGTATTACATTTGCCATGCTGACCTGGGTTCAAGTCCTGACATCCCATATGGTCCCCCAACCACCACCAGGAGTGATTCCTGTGTGCAGAACCAGGAGTCAGGCATAAGCATCACCAGGTGACCCAAAAACAAAACAGAAAAAAAAAGTTGAGACTCTGCAGATCAGAATCAGGAGATTCTCAAATGGGAGATATGGAACACAGATTTTTCTGTCAATTGCTCACCTGAGGTTGACTAGACACATATTTACATGGCTAGAGCACCTGATAAATCAAAAATATATGAATTGTGAGTGACACAGTGAGGGGTCCAGAGTGATAATGCAGTGTGTAAGGTCATTGCCTTGTGTGCAGCATCCCATATGGTCCCCCAAGTACTGCTAGGAGTAGTTCCTAAGCGAAGAGCCAAGAATAACCCCTGAGCACTGCTGAGTGTGGCCCTCAAGCAAGAAAAAAAAAACCTTAAAACAGAACAAAGGAAACATTGGCACACATTTGTGTCACCCACAGTTAGACTGAGAAGTGTTCCATCTTAGCCACTACCATCCAGGCTAAGTGAATATTTCCACAATTTTTCATAGACTAGAAGACACACTCGTCAATTTGCTCAAGAGAAGAGAGTCCTTCCTTGAGGTCTTTTCACACCAATGTACCCACCCTTGTATTTGCATGGTATCCCAGGGGGAGGGTCTATATTGGACAGTCTCACATAAGAGTCAGCTCTATCTGGCTTTCAGCTATCAGGTCTTGCCAGACCAACTCTCAAAATGAGGTTTCCTGCTCAGTTTCTGGGTCTGTTGATGTTCTGCATTCCAGGTAAGGGTAGCAGGGAGAATAGAAAGTATGGACTCAGGAGGGGTTTTGGGGGACCCACTGATCTCCTTGTGTGTTCTGTCTGCGTGTCTAACTGTGTGAGAGAGAAACATCAGGAAAGTGGGGATGGCCCAGGGAAGGTGTAGAGGCCTGTTTCCCCATCCCTAAGTTCTCTTCACTGTGGTGACATCCTTTTGGTGTAGGAGTATAAATCATTTAAGTAATGACTTTCCCAGAAAACAATATTTTACCTAAAATAAATTGCAGAATGGAAGCAATAAAATTGACCTGATGGTTGTATATAATCTTACATGTTTAAAAATCAATTTTCCAGGATCCAGAAGTGATGTTGTGCTGACTCAGAGTCCACTCTCCTTGTCCATCATCAAGGGAGAGCCAACCTCCATCTCCTGCACGTCTAATAAGACCTTAGTAAATAGCAAAGGGACCTTTCTGAGTTGGTACCATCAGAAGCCAGACCAACCTCCAAGGCTCCTGTTCTATAAAGTTTCTAACCGACAGCCTGGGGTCCCAGACAGGTTCAGTGCCAGTGGGTTAGAAAAAAAAATTCACTCTTCAGATTAGCAGGGTGGAGCCTGAGGATGTTGGAATTTACTACTGCATGCAAGGTTCATGGAATCCTCGCACAGTGATACAGCCCTGAACATAAACCTCCCTGACTGGCCTGCCCCAGATGGCCACACTTCTTCTTTACTGCTGAGCAGACAGCAGAGTCTCTGAGTCAGTGAGAGGAAGGCATTAGGAGTCTCAGGGGAGGAGGCTACAGGTGTGGGTCTGGCCCAGGCGAGCCCCTGCTGTACTGCAGACACCCCACATTGGGGCTGGTCAGAGACACAGGCCTGGCCTGCCAGAGTGGCAGGTATGCAGAGGGCTGTGCTGTGAATGACCAGTTGGAGTGAACTGACAGCTGATGGGCAACCCCACCCCACCCTCCCAGTTTTGCCCCCTTTTGTAACAGATATGTTACGACCTAAGTATCAGATTATTGACACAACTTTTTCAAGATTTTAAGGCATAACGGAATTTACTGTGAAATGTAAGTTTTTATAGAAAAGAGCTTCATAAGGGTCAAAGAGAGTACAGCAAGTAAACTGCTTGCCTTGTATGTGGTCAACACATTTGACTTTCCTGAAACTCATATTTTTCCTTCCAGGAGTGATCTCTAGGCTTGGAATAAGTCCTGAGCACTGCCAGGCCTCAAACTAATAAAGGAAAAAAGTAATAAGCAAAAATACTAACAAACAAAGAAAAGTAGCTTCACTTCTTTCCCATCTCAGGCTGCTCTTCCCAGACCCTCTCACCTCTTCCTCCTGCATCTCCAGTGCTTCCCCTCTGTATCCCTGATGCAGACTATTGAGTGTAGACTCCAACTCTCTGTCTTGAACTCACAGGTCCCAGTTCACTCTGCTCACACATGGGCCCTGGTACCTTCAGAGCTGGGCCACAGTTTTTCTCATTCCTGCCCCAGGTCACCCCTATATCACACTCTTTTCCTTGGATTCCCGTGCAAGACCCTCTTGGTGAGTGGAGTCCTGGGAAGCAGAATGTAGAGTAGGAGTTTCTCTGACACTTGCTCACTGGGCAGACACAGTCCTTGAAAATCAAATTCTTGTAGCAGGAGCGACAGTGGGGCAGGCAGGGAACCTTCCTCACTGGGGTTCAATGGGAAACTGGCAATGGACGGAGGGGAGTTTGTCCCCAGGCTGACGCTGAGCCCCCTGTGATACTCCTGAAAACTCACCTGGTGGACACTGTACTCAAGCTCAGCTCTGGAGAGACCCGTGTCCTCTAGATCCTGCCCAATACCTGCTGAGTTCCAGAGCTCCAGAACTTCCATGTCACTCTGAGCCTAGAGCTGTCTAGCTCCCCACTGGCTCACAGAGGCCCTGTGTGCAGACCTGCCCTTCATGATGTTGATGGGCCAGAATGACAGGAACACACTGACTTATCACATTCACACAAAAGTGTAAAATATATACCCACACATTATAATAACTATTATTTTTACATCTAGTTATATAGAAATCAACAGCCTCACCCTCTTCCTACTTCCAGAAATACATCCAATTAATGTTCGGTAAATATCCAGGAGCAAAGTCATTCATCCCCAACAGCAAAGGCAACTCTCCCGGCCCTGTTGGCACAGGCAGCAATCTTACTGCAAAGACCAGAGCATGGGACAATGTTTACATTTGCTTCATGGTGTTTTTCCTTCATTTCTGTGATGCTGTGAAAATATTGCATATCCCAAGAAAACCTAAGGATTCTTTTCATGCCCTCCAGATAGAGGAACTTTGTACATGTACAGGAAAAAACATTTATCAGGGCAGTTTACAACTCCCACCCTGTGATTGTTCCATTTGGTATATTGTAGTAAACTTGTAACTACAGGGACCTCAGGAATGAGGAGATGACGTGGTCTGGGGCAGGGATGCTCAAAGACTCACACATGCAGCATGGACAAGACAGAGCCACCCACATGGGCAGTAGACTCTTAGTTATATGACAAATTTTATTAGGAAAGGCAGTGGTGAAACCAACATTGAGGAAGAATGCCTCCATGCACCAATGGGTGACATGAGCATGGCGCAGACCCTGTTATTAACAGTTGACAGCCTGGCTGTATTTGTGCTGCTTATTGCTTCCCAAAAACACATGGTTATCTGGAGAATAGTCTACAACAGGGTTGTATATTATATATCATAAGAAATTGCTGCAGTTAAAATGTGGCTTCATAGTCTTAATTTATAGTAAAATCAAATGTAAAACTACTGAGTTGCCCTAGCTGCATTTCAAGTCTCTCCACTATAATCATCTGTATTGTCAGTCACACGGTGGAAAAGCATGATCACAATCCCATGATCAAAATCACTCAGGACCAATGATGTAGAAAAGCAGGTATGAGACACTAGGGTTGAACCCTAACACACCGAGAATACATTATGGGTCATTATTGATTGATTTATTCCCCTAGGTGTCTCATGGAGTCATAGGAACAATCCTCACAGGGCTTGGTCTAGAGCTCATGATTCCGAGGCCTCCTCAGTGGTACATCCACTGTGGTTCTCAGAGCTGATCTGAGTTATCCTGGAAGGAGGAATGAGACTGAATTCAACACTTTAGTGTGGAGCCAGGAGCCCTCTGCTTTCTGCCACCCCACCCCCACGCGTGCCATTATCCTTACAGGCTCTTCTCATCTCTGGGACACTCCTGTCTTTTCAAAATAACATCTGTGGCATATCATGGGATTCACAGTCCCTAATACTTTCCCATTTTGAGTGATATCTCTTCGAAAGTCCTACTCATGAGCCATTTCTCCTTATCTAGTTGAGAGTTTCTTAGTAATATGAACCACTTTGTTTTTTCCCACACACTCTTGTGTGAAATTGTCCCCTTGTCAAAAATCTCAAGGTCGGGATAGTTCCCTGTGCAAAACATGTTAGATCTGAGAGCATGTAATCAGGCACACAAAATGCACCCAAACTCAGCACTCAGAAAAGTCTAGAATAAAACGCTTTAGGATCTTTAAGTGGGAGAGAGAAATGCAGGCAAAAAATAACAAGAAAATGCCCAGACTCTGCACTGTAAGGTCCCCAGCCTCTGTTCCTCATGCACCCATTGAATGTGGATGTGCTGACTAACTGTCCTTAATGTCCCTGCCAACTGAAACACTCACTCACCTGTTGGGACCCAATTTGGAGGGGGCGACATTAGATTGAATAAATGGCTTCCTTTGAGCTCAATCGGCAGCCCGACAACCCTACAGCATGGACATACCTTGAATGTGCGTTTGTTGGTCTCATTGTGTGTCTGTTTCATTCTCTGTGACCGACCCCTGATGAATGGAGGATGAAGGTGACAAACCAGTTAGCTTCAGCGAGGCCCATTTCCATGTGGTCTGGCTTGGTGACGGGCTTTACAGTCTGTTCCAAATACTTGGAGAAAGTTTCTAATTCCCCAGGATGACAGACATCACCAGCACCTGAAACCTATTGTCTCTGTTTCACATATTGGCCACTAGATGGCAGACTGACCCCAGAAGTGACAAGAGAGTCCTGGATTTTAGAAACAGAGTCACAGGCCTGTGGTCAGCAGGGACAGGGGCTCTGTGATGTGCTGGGAAAGTAAGACGACTTTAGAGCCTGATTTGGAGCGAGGTTTTCACCCTTTTCTGGTGTGGGGATAGAAGTCCTTTTGTCTTTGATGGTGGAAAATGCACAACGAAGGACAGCTGTTGGAACATTGTATGACAGAAGCCCAATCATGAACACCTTTGTAACTGTGTATCCCAGTGTGATTCAATAGAAACAAATAACTAAACAAATACATAAAATAATACATTATAGAAGTCCTGTAATGCCTTTGTACTATGACTGTTTCAATCCCATGTTTACTGTTCATAGTTGGAGATAGATCTGTCCAGTCACTTCTGGTAAAATGAGGGAGGTCACATGAGGGGATTAGATGGGAATATGGGGACACCAAGGAACCTCCCTCCGTAACATCAGACCCCACCCAGGAAAGGCCTGCTGGACAAAGGAGAGAGGGGTTCCTGTTGACAGGAGGAGAGTCTCACTGGAAGTGACCCTGAGGAACTTTGACTCTCCAACTTCTCTCCCCGACCCCGGGGTGTGAGAATCCCATGTGTGGGGTGTGAGCCCCCGGCCTGTGTTCCTGTGGGGGAGTCTGAGCTGAGGCTTTACACCCCGGTGTACTCTGGAGCAGGGTCTGCCTCTGGGGCACATTATGGAAGTTTGTATGAAGGGAGTGGGGAGAGTGGTGGAGGGCTTCCTTAGTCTCTTCATCCTCATCCCATGGTGTTCTGAATGCTGAGGAAAAGAGCCTCAGATTCATCCTTGGCGTATTGGCTGAAAATCCTGCCTGGCCTTGGACATGAAGCTATTGGCTGTTTGGCTTCTCTGATTAGAAAATGCATCTGACTGTGTCAACTAATTCCCAGGTATCAAGGTAGAAATGATCCTGTTTGCTTGTCCACTAAGATGTCAGTGGGGACACTGTGTGCCCCTCCTCCAGCCTCGCTGACTGCTTCCCAGGAAAGGGTCCCTGTCACCTTCAGGGCCACACAGAGTGTGAGGAGCATCTCTCCTCAAGCCAGTGAGGAGAGAAAGTAGAGGGCTTGTAGTTTATGCCTCAATCCACCCAGGTGATCCCCAGCAACACAGTTTCCCTGAGTGTCTGTGGGGTATTCTAAGTACCACCAGGCTGACTTTGGTAGACAAAGGCAAGGGGGCGGGTACCCTGGTTGTCCTCAGCATCAAAAGTGCCCCAAAACTGAAACTCTTCATCTCTTACACTGAACTGATTGACTCAAATGACCAAAAATTGTCTAGAGGGACCAATACACTCTCCCAGCACTAAGCAGCAGCTGTTGCACCATATCTATGCACACAAAAATTAAATAATCACTATATCACTGTATCACCGTCATCCCGTTGCTCATTGATTTGCTCAGAGAGCACCAGTAACATCTCCATTGTGAGACTTGTTGTTACTGTTTTTTGGCATATCGAATACGCCACAGGTAGTTTGCAGGGCTCTGCCTTGAGGGCGAGATACTCTCTCGTAGCTTTCTGGGCTCTCCGAGAGTTGTGGAGGAATCAAACCCGGGTCACCCCTGCATGCAAGGCAAACACCCTACCTGCTGTGTGATCGCTCCAGCCCTATCAAATAATAATACAAAAAATCAGAATCTTATCCCTGGCTTTTGTTTGCTTACTTTCCATCCTGGTGCTCTACTGGAGTTCAGACAGTAATGGCAAGGCTTCTGTGAATAGTCTTGGGGTCCAGGACATGACAGGGGACAGCTCTGAAACCTCTCTCTCTCTCCTGCTCTCCTCCTTTCCTCTCCTCCACACAAGCCCCACAGCATCTCCCTTTCCTCCATGATGGAGCCTGAGGTGTGTGGATTCTCTGATCTGCTGTTCTGACCTCACAGAACCAGGTCATCCTGCTTCACACAGGTTGCGGTGCTGCAGGGTTGGGGCCCAGATTTCTCTTACCTCCTGCCTATTGCTAACCTGAGGGTTGTGATGTGTCACCATGAGTCCTGTGCAGGGTCCTTGTTGGTAAGTTTGTTGCACTGAGTAGTAACTAAGTAGGGATTGGTTCAAGTTCCATCAGGAGGGCAGATGAGGCCCACTGAGAGCAATGGTGGCAAGGAAGGGAGATCTCTCCTGCTCAGTCAGGTGTGAGGCAGCAAATGGCCCTGGAGGGTCCTGTCCTGGGCCCTACAGAAGGGGAGCCCCGGGAGCTGCTCCTGTCTGACAGAAGAGCTCGGGGAGGCCCCAGTCACAGGCTGATCACTGGAGAGGAAACCGTCCCCTCTAGACTCCATGGTCACTGCAGGGCTCCCCTGGGACCTGCCGCTTCCTGGGAAACATTCAAGACCCTCCCCAGGACACTCAGTACTTCAGCATGTGTATGACCTGCTGGGTATTGTTCATGGGGGTCTGGTTTATTCTGTTGGGTGCTGAACTCAGTGATGGGAGACCATAGGACTGTGCATGGAGAGCTGGGTTTGCAGTTCCCTGGAAAGCCTCTAGAATGAAAGAACAGTGATAGTGATGGGGTGGGATGTCCCTGTTAGAAACCCGAATGCTGACTCCCCCAGCATGGATCTCTGCCCCAGCCCAGAACTTCTTGTGTGATTCTATCTTCACCTCACACAGACTGCCTCACCCCAGTTGGCACCCTGGGTCCCATAGAGGTGTTTGTCTACTGTCTGTGAATCCCCTATGCTATGAGAAGGTGTCATTCGCTGTTCCTCAATCTTCTCAAGAAACTATGTCTTTCATCTGGTGTCTGAAAGCTGCTGTCTCCGTGGAGTGACATGAGGTTTTTGAGCATGGGATGCTCCTGTGATGAGAGAAAAGATAATCAATGAGGAGTTGGTCAGGTTGGACTCTCTCAGTCACCAGATCTGAACACATTCTCAACTGGCCTGCTCCGAAGAAAGGGAGGAAAGTTCGAGGAAGTAAAGGAATTTTCAGTTCTGTGTCAAGAAATAGGGAATAAGTTTTTTAAGACGTGAAAGGAAATTTTTAATTATTATGTTGATATGGAGCTTGAGTCTGGCACCTTAGACCACTCAGCCAGGAAGGGCATTTGCCTTGCACGGTGCCGACCTGGGTTCGATTCCTTAGCCCTTCTCATAGAGTCCAGCAGGCTACCGGAGAGTAACCTGCCCATACTGCAGAGCCTGGCAAGCTACCCGTGGCATATTCATA
>JASTTN010012668.1:284363-351559 GCA_030324115.1 Sorex maritimensis | reverse complement strand
TCTCTTCTTCATTATCATGATAAAGGTTTGATTATACATATAAAGCATTCAAGAAATGGCAGTTAGGAAGAGAATATTTTGAAAAAAAATCAGGAAACAATGAACTTGATCATTTGTGACTGGAATCTTGCACTGTTTTCAATTCCTTTTTTATTAGGATCCAGAGGTGATGTTGTGCTGACCCAGTCTCCACAGTCCCTGTCCATCGTTCCTGGAGAAATGGCCCATATCTCCTGCAATCTAGCCAGAGCCTTGGACATAGTCATGGAATTGCCGACCAGGGCTTGTGCTATGAGAAACCAGGAAAACCTCCAAAATGCCTGATCCAAGAGTTCCTGACACTCAGGTGCACAGACAGGTTCAGTGGCAATGGGTCAGGGACAGATTTCACTCTTCAGATTAGCAGGACAGAGCCTAAGGACACTGGAGTTTTTGACTACATGCAAGTGATGCAGCCCAGAACACCAGACTCCCTGCATGGCTGGAGCCAGATGCACACATGTGTTCTTTGCTAGTGAGCAGACAGCAGAGTCTCTGAGTCAGTGAGAGGAAGGCATTGGGGGGTCTCAGGGGAGGAGGCTACAGCTGTGGATCTGGACTAAATGAGCCCCTGCTGTACTGCAGACATCCCCAATTAGGGCCTGGTCAGAGGCACAGGCCTGGTGTGGAAGAGCATCAGGTATGCAGAGATCTGTGTGCAGCATATGACCCATTGTAGTGAACCAACAGCTGATGGGTAGGCATCCTCCCTGCCTTGCCTACATTTTTAAGGAAAAAGTGACTCCCTATGTATCAGGTGAATGTAACATTTTTTCCAAGAATATCCTAAACCATAGCAAAACTACTGTGCTATGTATATTTGCATAGTGAACTTCTTCACATGCATTTGAAGAGAGCAAAATTTTGCCTGGCATGAGGTTGACCTGTCTGGATCCATGCACCCTACTTCGTTCCCCTCCAGGAGTGATCCCTAAGCCATGAATAAGCCTGAGCAGTGCAGGATGTGAGCCCCAGTGTCTTTTATGTCCTGCCCATTACATGCTGAGTCCCAGGGTTCCAGAACCCCAATGTCATTCTGATCCCAGAGCTGTGTCCAGCTCTCCACTGGCTCACAGAGGCCCTAGTATGGGGACTTGCCCTTCCTGAGGCTTGGCTGAATATTGGACAGGACAGAGGCTGAGAACATTGCTGGTTTTATACCTTCAGAAAATATTTAAAATATAAAATCGTTCATTATAGCAATTAGCAATTTTAAGAGCCCAGCAAGATACCCAGAGTATCCCGCCTGCATGGCAGAGACTGGCAAGCTACCCATGGCATATTCTATATGCCAAAAACAGTAACAGCAAGTCTCATTATGGAGACATTATGGTGCCCGATTGAGCAAATTGATGAACAACTGGACAACAGTGCTACAGTGCTATAGAAATCATATAGAAATCAATAGCCTAATCCCCTCTGACTTCCAAAGATAAATCCAATGAATGGTTCATAAATGTGTAGGAACAAGTTCTTCATCCTCAAAAGGAAAGGCCACTCTTCATGCACCCACTGAATGTGGATGTGCTCACTGGGGCTTCCAGGTCAACCTAAAGCCTGGACAGTCCTTGTATGTGTATTTGTTGGACTCCTTGGGTGTCCGTCTCTCATTCTCTGAGATCAACCCCCTAATGAAACAGCTTCAGGTGTCAATCCTATTGGCTTCAGTGTGGTATATTTCTGGTTTGATGACATACTTTACATTCTGTTCCAAAGACTTTGGGAAAGTCTCTCTGGATCCCCCAGGATCAGCACCCGAAACCTGTAAGTTGTTGTATCAGAAAATGGGCACTAGATAGCAGACAGATCCCATAAATGACCAAAATACACTGGCACTTCGAAAAACAGGCAGCAAAAGCCTTTTTTTCAGCAGGACAGTGGGTTCCATGAATGTGGTGGAAAAGAATGAAAGCTGTTAGAGTGTGAGTTGTATCCATCTCCCCTTATTCCAGCAGTACAGACACAACAGATAGGCTGATTTAGTTTATGGAGATTATTTCTCCCGAATAACGTGGTGACAGTGTCATTTAAAATTCAGAGGTGAGGGGAAAGGCCATTCTATAAAGCTTATTAAAATAAACTAATATTTTCCCATAACAGAGTGTGAAGGCAAGTGTACACCATAATGATCTCACACTGACTACATCTCACAAGTACTTCCTTGTCATGCCAAGTCACCTTCTGATGTGGGCCAGAGGGAGAAACTGCATCCTGATACCTACAGAGTTTGGAGAATATGCTTCAATCTGCTAACTTGGCTGGAAGGATAACGACCTAAATTGCCATTGAAACAAATAAATACTTCAGTCACAGGGAAATGGTATTTTGTATTCTATACCACTTGAAATGAAATTTAGACCCCACGTGGAAAAATGAATGTTTGGGTAAAATTAAAAACAAATGAGGAACCATGGAAGAGAGGAATATTTCAACAACCCGTGCTAAGTCTAATGTTTTGCTATCTCGGGCTCAAAAAGAGAATATACTCAATCACAAAGGCAGTGTTGTCTACCTGCTCAGGTCTTGAACATTCCATAGTGAATATGAAAATGAAAGTCACTTCCTCAGGAGATTTCTGACATAAATTATATTTCTCCAGAATTGAAAGACAAAATCCAGCATTTGTATTCCAATATTGTGCTGCTCCTGACAGGCTGAATTCCAGGCGGAATCCTGTTTCATCTTGAGTTCCAAGTCCACTGTGGATCTCTTTCCTGATGTCAAATCATGAGTATCACTCACCTACCAGGATGCTTACACATCTTGACGTGGGTGAGTCCTGCTTGTCTAGACCACCATGAGGTCTGATTTGGACTGTTAGGAGCTGAATTTTGTGGAGAAAACTATCAGACTGTGAACCAATAGCTGGGTTTGCAATTCCGGGACATGCAATAAAATAAAGGAACAATCGTGAGTTGGGGTGCTGGCATGATGCATTTACAGACACGGATACTAAGTCACCTCACATAGCCCTGTTCTTGCACCAGTCTAGAGTCATAATCCTCCTTATGGAAACACACTCTTCACTACATTTTTTTTTTAATTGAATCACCATGTGGAAAGTTACAAAGCTTTCAGGCTTAAGCCTCAGTTGCATAATGCTTGAACATCCATCCCTTCACCAGTGCACATATTCCACCACCAAGAACCACAGTAAACCTCCCCCCCCTACCCCCCAGCCCTCCACCCCCCCACCCCACCTGTGTAGCAGATAAATTTCACTTTACTTTCTCTTTACTTTGATTACATACAAACAAAAAAACTCACCATTATTGTTTGGATTCCCCCCCCCCACCAGAACCCAGAGTCGGATCTGCTGGAAAGGAAGCATTTGATAATTTGTTTTCCATTGGTGAGAATGAAGAGATATGAGGTCATGTGTCCACAATAGCGGCCGGAGGTTCTGGATTTTTGTATTTTAGTAACTAAGTCCAGAGGGATTTCTGCCAGAAGCTGCATTATCGCTAGCTCGTACCTCTCTGCTACTTTATATTTCACATATGAGTGAAGTCTTTCTATGTCTGTCTCTTTCTTTCTGACTCGTTTCACTCAACATGGTACTTTTCATGTTGATCCACTTATATGCAAATTTCATGACTTCATGTTTTCTAACAGCTGCATAGTATTCCATTATGTAGATGTACCAAAGTTTCTTTAACCAGTCATCTGTTTTGGGGCACTCCGTTTATTTACAGATTGTGGCTATTGTAAACAGTGCACAATGAACATAGAAATGCAAATGTCATCTCTACTATACCTTTTTGCATCTCCAGGGTATATTCCCTGGAGTGGTATTGCTGGGTCAAATGGGAGCTCAATTTCTAATTTTTTGAGAATCGTCCATATAGTTTTCCAAAAGGACTGAATAAGTCGGCATTCCCACCAGCAGTCTTCACTACATATTTACTCAACATCTCATGCTGGTGCCTAAGTACCATAAAAGTTTCCTTCCACTACCTGAATTTCAACACCTGTGAGGATGCTGACATTCACTGTCTTGTGGTGCTGTCCCCAGTCTTGTTCAGACACTAAGCCCTTCATCAGGCTTCTGAGAGCTGCTATGTCTTAGGAATAATGAGAAGTTTGTGACTGAGAGATACTCAGGTGATGGGACAGAAGACATTCAATAAGGAATTTGTCTAGGTCGAGTGTTTCATTCATCCCACCTGGACACATTTTCACCTTGTCAGTTCAGGGGAAGACGAGGGAAAGAAATAAGAAACTTCAGGGATACCAGGGTGTTCCCAGGCTACAACAATACAGAAGCATTAAAGGCAGCATGACTTAGCAGATATGAAGGTAGAATTCCTTACCTCAGGGCCAGGGTGGTGGGATAATGTCTAGAAAAATAAGGATAGAGGGCTTGAAGAAGACACAGTTTGGCTTGTCAGATAGTCTCTAAATTGGCACTAATTTATCAACCATGGTCCCACACTGTTTATGACTCTTTCCCCTAAGCATTTCTCTCCTTGCTTTTAATGATAATTTGTCGTTCATAGAATTTTAGGAGTTGGTTTCAGTGATAACTCAACACAGCATGAACTAGGACCCATGGCAGAACCCTGACACCACCTGGCCCCAGAGCACCTCCAGGTGTTGGCCAGCTGCTTTGCAGCCCTGCAACTAGAGATCTTTGCCATCTTGCACCCTAGAAATGAACTGGTCAGACCATGCAAGTGAGTCTTATTCATAGAACCCACCCCTAGATCATATGAGCACTAGCTGTGATCTTCCCAAATAATATAACTTAAAAAATAAAATTTTATATGTTTAAATATAATATTGGGATAAAAGAACAATAAGGACATCTCCTATACCTTAACTACATGCAATTTTTGGCTCTCATGATTTCTGGCTACCACAGAAACCTCCTGAGGAATTTTCTCTGGGGGAGGTGGATCGAGCTATGAATGAGTTACTACGAGCATGAAGTCTCTGCGGCAGCCAGACACCAGACGTGCGTCCTTGGGTGCACTGAGGAGGGAGAAGTGTGTGCTCTGTTAGATGTGAGGCAGAGAGCTTCCATGGGCGCAATGAGAAGATGCACAGTGCTGGAAACCCTGAAAAATGATATCCTGCAGGCACATCCATTGTGTCCAGCAGACAGCAGGGTCTCTCGCCATCCAGGGCTCCGCTGCTCAGAAAATGTGTGGCAGAAAGGTAAAAGTCTCCAGTTGTTGAATATGAGTGAAAAAACTGGCAAACATTTTTTATCTTATCGAGGTTATGAAGCCCCTATCACTAAAAGACGGGTTACGTTTTCTATGTCAAGCTATTTGTACAGAAGCATTATGAATTCAGTTCCTAAGTCCAGGAAAAGGCAATATATAAGACTTGTTCTAACCATATGAAACTCTTGTTAACTTGAAAACACCAGATAGCAGAGAATTGTTGACTCCCATGACTGTCTGAAAATCTGATACTTTGAATATCTGCCCTGGGAACTGTCTCATAATAGGCATGTGGGAAATAGAGATGCAACATGGTCACATATATTCCTGAGCTTGACTTGAACACATTTTTACATAGCTAACAGTGTCTGATGAACCAGAAATCTATTATTTGTAAGAGACATTTTATAGAATGATAGAACTCCATTTTATTTCACAAGATGATTTAAAGAAAGTTCGATTAAAGCCTCTACTTTTCAAGTAACTCCCAAGTTTCAATTTTATTCATAGAAAAGAAATTAGTCACTTTGTTCACAAGAGAGAGACCTCTTCCATTTCCCATATTTTCACACCGAAGCACCCACCCATGTATTTGCAGGTTGTCTGGAGAAGGATCTATGTTTGAGTCTGACATAAAGGTCAGCTCTGCTCTTGCTTTCACTCGCCAGGACTTCTCAGATCAACTTCTCAGAATGAGGTTCCAGCTCAGGTCCTGGGGCTTCTGATACTCTGGATCCTGGGTAAGCACAGAGGACATGAGAATTGGAAACAGTTCAGAAGGGGAGTGTGGGTAATCTCTTGTGTCTGTCTGTGTGTTGGATGACACATTTATGATCTGATGGGACAAGTGACAGAGCTGAGAGAGTGAGACATATTCTGGAAGTAACAAGGGCCTGTGCTCTGGAGAAATTTGACAAGAATGTAGAGATGACAGAGATAGAGATGACTTTCTCTTCATTAAGTTCTCTTCTTTATCCACTGATGTTTAAATATAAACCATTCAAGTAATGACAGTAAGGGAAGGGAGTATTTTGATTAAAATCAGTAACAGAATGGAAAGAATAAATTTGACATATTTCACTAGAAGATTGCACTATTTTCAATACATTATTTTCAGGATCCAGAGGTGATGTGCTGACACAGTCTCCACTGTCATGTCCAGCATCCCTGGAGTATCGGTCACCATCTTCTGCAGGTTCAGTAAAAACCTCCTTCATATTAATGGAAATACCTATCTCTACTGGTCTTTCAGAATCCAGGAAAACCTCCAGGAGCCTGATCTACAGAGATTCTAATCGAGAGCTGGATATCCAGATAGGTTCAGTGGCAGTGGGTCAAAAACGGATTTCAGTGTTCATATGAGAATGGTGGAGACTGAGAATGTTGGAGTTTGCTACTGGATGCAAGGTAAGAAAATCCTCGCACAGTGATTCAGCCCCACACACAATCGTCCTGTATGACCTGGGGCCCATAGAGAGAAAAAATAAGTCATAGAATGCCCCTGGTTGCCACCCCTGAGTCCTGCAAATCCAAAATAAAATTTCTAGACACAGAGTCCTTCCTTACCCAGGGTCCAAAGCAAAGGCACAGGCTCCAGTCACACAGCTGAGGGGGGGGTATTTTTTGGATTTTCTTCACTATTTGGGGGTGGGGAATGACAGTCAGGGCTGCAGGACTGCAGGGCACCAGGCAGCCTAGCAGGGCCCCTCCCCAAACCAGCCCCACAGGCAAACAGGCCTAAGCAGAGGCACAAGCCAAGGAGACAGAAATGAAATTTGGGAGTTTCCTAACAAAATAGGGGGAATAACCTGTTGGAAAATAGGGTACATGTACTGATTAAGCTATCTGTTATAGTCTGCTACCATCTTATATAGTTAAAAAAAAAAAACCCACCATCCACACACTGTTGAACTAAGGAAGGGTTGAAAGTTTGTAAGTTTGTAATTTTAGATCCTAAAATTTTAAGTTCAATAATCTGCACTGATTATGGAAACCCCTAAGGGACAGACTCTGGGTGTAATCCCTAACAGACCCTGGAATTCATGACCCAGGGTCTGTTATGGCAAAAAGCACCCCCTGCACTGACCTGCAGAGAGACAATTTTCTCCAGTGTGATATATGGCTGTAACTGAGTTTAAGCCTTACTGATGCATGTACAGCCTTGCAAGCTTCCCATGGTGTATTCATATGCTAAATCCAGTAACAAGCTAGATTTCATTCCCCTGACCTGAAAGAATCTCCAGTGCGACACCGTTGGGAGGCCAAGTCCAGAGAGACTTCTAAGATCTCAGGGAAAGGACGAATGGAGAGGTTACTGAGCACGCTTGAGAAATCAACGATTAACGGGGATTTCGTGATTCATGATTCGTGATGCATGTATAATCCTTCTCTTCCTTTAAATATAGTAAGATGTAGTTTAATTGCATGATCTTAATTGACATGTTGGAATGTAGTTTGAGAGTATAAATGCAACCTCAGTAAAAAGAGGATCCTTTTTGCTCTGTGTCAAACTCCTGGAACATGTGTGTCACCATGAATCAATTCTCTAGGCTCCAGTGAAAGGCAATTCCAAATTCTTGATTATAACAATGTGAAACTATTAACCTTACTATAACAGAAACAGAGAAATTTGATTCTCCCATGTCCATTCTAAATGTTGAGACTTGGGGCTGGAGCCATATCACAGTGGGTAGGACATTTGTCTTGCACATTGCCGACCTGGGTTCAAGTCCTGGCATCCCATATGGTCGGTCCCCCAAAAAGCACCAGGAGTGTGATTCCGGAGAGCAGAGCCAGGAGTCAGCCTTGAGCACCACCATGTGTGATCCCCCAAAAGAAGCAAAAAATAATAATAAGAAGAAGAAGAAGTTGAGACTCTGTACATCAGAATCAGGAGATTCTCACATGGGAGATATGGGACACAGATTTTTCTGTCACTTGCTTGTCTGAGGTTGACTTGAAACATATTTACATGGCTAGAGCACCTGATAAAATAAAAGTATACTAAATGTGAGAGGCACAGTGAGGGGGCCAGATGTATAGTACAGTGTGTAAGATGAATGCCTTGAGTTCATCATCCCCTATGGTCCCCCAAGTACTGCTAGGAGTAGTTCCTGAGGGAAGAACCAAGAGTAACCCCTGAGTACTGCTGGGTGTGGCCTTCAAGAAAGCAAACAGGGGGCCAGAGTGATAGCACAGCGGGTAGGGCGTTAGCCTTGCACGCGGCTGACCCGGGTTCGATCCTCGGCATCCCATATGGTCCCCCAAGCACCGCCAGGAGTAATTCCTGAGTGCAAAGCCAGGAGTAACCCCTGAGCATCGCTGGGTGTGACTCAAAAAGAAAAAAAAAATTAAAAAAAAAGAAAGCAAACAAACCATAAAACAGAACAACAACAAAAAAAAACATTGACATACATCTATGTCACCCATAGTTACACTGAGAAAAGTTCCATCTTAACCACTACCATCCAGGCTAAGTCAATGTTTCCACTGTTTTTCATAGACTAGAAGACACATTTTTCACTTTGCTCAAGAGAAGTGACTTCTTCCTTGAGGTCTTTCACACCAATGCACCCACCCGTGTATTTGCATGCTGTCCCCGGGGGAGGTCTATATTGGACAGTCTCGAGTAAAAGTCAGCTCTATCTGGCTTTCAGCTATCAGGCCTTCTCAGATCAACTCTTAAAATGAGGTTCCCTGCTCAGTTTCTGGGTCTGCTGATGTTCTGTATGCCAGGTAAGGGCCACAGGGAGAAGAGAAACAATGGATTCAGTGTGGCGATCTTGGGGGAACCACTGTTCTCTTTGTATGCTCTGTGTGTCTGACTGTGTGAGAGAGAAAAATCAGGAAAGTGGGGGTGGCCCAGGGAGGGTATAGAGGCTTGTTTTCCCATCCCTAAGGTCTCTTCACTGTGGTGACATCCTTCTGGTGTAGGAGTATAAATCATTCAAGTAATGACTTTTCCAGTAAACAATATTTTATCAAAAATAAATTATAGAATGTATCACTTCACTTGTATCACTTGTAGTTCTGTTGATCTTCGATTTGCTCGAGCGGGTGCCAGTAACGTCTCCATTTGTCCCTGTAGCCCAATGATACCTGCTCACTCCTGGAACAGTAAGAGCCTCGAATCATTCATTCAGAGATTTGACGAAGAAATCTGACCATCTAGTTGGTGGGTGGGCACGAGGTCTTCTGAAGTCCCACGGAATCCAGTCAGTAACAGCTCTAGTCCAGCAGTCGTCTCTGAATTGCATTACATGACCGGCCCATCTGATTTTTGATGCCTTGGCATATGAGACAGCATCCCTGATTTTTGACCGTCGATGGAGGTCAGAACTCCAGATTCCTTCTCTCACTTGAGTGAGACATGATATTCCCAGCATAGCTCTTTTGATTCCTTTTTGGGATACCCTAATAGCATTCTCATCCTGTTTGCGTAGGGCCCAGGTCTCTGAGGCATATGTTAGTGCAGGAAGAATGGTGGAATCGAAAAGATGTGCCCAGAGTTGGAGATTCTTTGTTCTCTTAACCACCTCTTTGATGCTCTTGAATGCATTCCACGATGCTCTCTTCCTCCTACGCAGTTCTGGCACCAAGTCATTCCTCATGTTGATTTCTTGACCCAGGTACACATAGCTGCTGCATTCAGAGATGCTTGTTCCATTGAGAGCAAATGGAGCTTCAGGGACCAGATTGTTTTTCATGAACATTGTCTTGTTGAGATTCAGCTGCAATCGAGGACCTAATGGTGCAAGCACAGAAGATCAAGTACGACATCATTGGTCTGACTGAAACGAGGAGACATCAATCACATCACGCCATTTTCGACACTGGAGAAGAATTGTTCCTCAGAACATGCGACAACAGAGGCGTTGGTGGCGTTAGTGTCCTTGTCAACATGAACCTGGCCATGAGCATCGATTCATTTGAATGCCTAACAACCCGAATTGGACGATTACGCTTGAATAGATGTGGCTCACTGCCTGCAGTTTCTATCTTCATCGTCTATGCACCAACTTCCAACTATGATGAAGAAGAAATTGAGAAGTTCTACATGGAACTGGATAAGTTCTATAAAGAATATCACACCTTATACAAGATCATTGTTGGTGATTTTAATGCCAAGATAGGTCTGAGAAGGTTCCCCGAAGAACTCCACATTGGGACACATGGCCTAGAATGGAATGATCAGGGTGAGAGACCGTCTGAATTCATCATGTCAACCAAGACTATCCATGGTAACTCACAGTTCTAGAAGGCCGAATCTAAACGCTGAACATGGGAGTCTCCCGGTGGACAGTTCCACAATGAAATTGACCACATCATATTCAATCAAAGGTTTTGCCTGACAAATGTCGCTGTTTTCCCAAAATTCCAAACAGGATTGAACCACCGTCTTCTTCATGCAAAATTCTACTTCACAGAGCAGGGAGAAAGGTCTGCGAAATTAAAGTCTAAGAAGGCAACTCCCAGAATGACCACCAACTGGGAGCTCTTTGGCACTACTGCAGCAATGTGGGAAGATGCCGTCCTTGACAACATCAACGAGGAATACAATCGACTGGTTCAGCACCTCCATGACTGCACGAGGAGTGCCAAGAGTGGAAAAGCCACAAACAGACGCCTGTCTTTGGAAAATCTTGAGCTCATTCGTCAACGTGGTTTGGTGCGAGCCTCAGGCAACCACAAGCTAACGTCCTAGCTCACAAAGCTGTGCAGAGATGCGATAAAGGAAGACCTCAAAGAGAGAAGAGCAGCAGTCTTGGCCAGTGCAGCAGAAGCCGGGAAAAGTATTTATTTGCAACGCTCGCCTGTCCTTCGCCAACTACAAGACCAAGATGACTGCCCTCCAATGTCCCGATGGATCTATCACATCCTCCAGGAAGGCAATGGAGAAAATTATTCACGACTTCTACACGGATCTCTTTGACAGCCATGTCCACCTGCCCACATACCAAATTCCACAGGATGGATATGTTATTCCCAACGTTCTCCCTTCTGATATCCAACATGCCATTTTGCTGGTATAGATGCGAACAGTACCTGGTCTGGACAAGGTCAGACCTGAACACCTGAAGAATCTGCCTCCAGTACTCATCAATACTCTGGCCCAACTCTTCACATGCTACCTGTCTGAATGCAAGGTTCCATCCCAGTGAAAAATCATTAGGATCATTCTGTTGTACAAGAAGGGAGACATCCACGACATCGGGAACTACCGCCCGATCTACCTGCTGTCTGTCATCTACAAGTTGTTCACTAGTGTCATCCTGAATGGAATAGGCAGAACACTAGACGAATAACAACCACGTGAGCAAGCCGGGTTCCAAAGGGGATTCAGCATGATAGACCATATCCACACAGTGACCAAAGTCATTGAAGTTTCGTGAGAGTTGAAGATGCCTCTCTGTCTAACATTTATCCACTTAAAAAAGGCCTTCGATTCTGTTGAGACTGAGGCGGTCATCAAAGCCCTGGCCAAACAGGGCGTTCAAACTCAGTATATCAAAATCCTCCGAGTGTGCTGTATTGTGGACTCACCACCAGGATCTCACCATTCTACAAGGAAGTGATCATTGATGTAAAGAGAGGGGTGCGGCAGGGTGATACCATTTTACCGAAACTCTTCAGAATATCATGCGACGACTGGAATGGGAAGGAATGGGAGTGAAGATAGATGGTCGGCAATTACACTACCTCCGCTTCACTGATGACATCATTCTCATAACACCAAACATTAGCCAAGCTGCACAAATGCTGACCAACCTCGACCTCAAGTGTGGAAATGTCAGATTGCAGCTGAAATTATAAAATGAAAACAATAAAATTGACCTGTGATGTTTGGATGTAACCTGACACTTTTAAAAATCAATTTTCCAGGATCCAGAAGTGACATTGTGATGACCCAGAGTTCACTCTCCCTGTCCATCGTCAAGGGAGAGCCAACCTCCATCTCCTGCATGTCTAGCAAGAGCCTCATACATAATAATGGAAACACCTATCTGAGCCGGTGTCATCAAAAACCAGGCCAACCTCCAAGGATCCTGTTCTATAAGGTTTTTGAAGGACAGTCTGGGGTCCCAGACAGGTTCAGTGGCAGTGGGTCAGGGACATACTTCACTCTTCAGATCAGCAGAGTGGAGCCTGAGGATGTTGGCATTTACTACTGCAATCAGGGTACATGGTATCCTCCCACAGTGATACAGCCCCGAACATAAACCTCCCTGCCTGGCCTACCCCAGGTTGCCACATGTGTTCTTTGCTGGTGAGCAGACAGCAGAGTCTTTGAGTCAGTGAGAGGAAGGCATTGGGGTCTCAAGGGAGGAGGCTGCAGCTGTGGGTGTGGACCAGGTGAGCCCCTGCTGTACATTAGGGCCTGGTCAGAGGCACAAGCCTGGCCTGGCAGAGCAGCAGGTATGCAGGGGCCTGTGTGCTATGAGTAACCAGTTGTAGTGAACTGACAGGGATCGGAAGCCCAACCTTCTCCCTGCCTTGCCTATTCCTGTCAATAAAATTTAATTAAGTGACTGACAACATGATTGATACAGTTATTGTCTGTAAGAAGAGATGAAAGCATATGGAATTTATAGTTGTGATTCCTTTTTTTTCAGAGGAAACTACTTGGTCATGTTGTAGATTATTATTTTTCCAATTTCTTAACTTCTAATATTTCATAGTAACATGAAATAATATGTAATACTAATATAACATATATACTTTGCTTTTGTTATTTATTTAATTTTTTTATTCTGTTGTGATTTACAATATTGTTCTGGTGGTTTCTCCTGAAAATGTTTTATTTTTATTTTTATTTTGGGGGTTTTTGTGTCACACCCAGCAATGCTCAGGGGTTAATCCTCGCTCTGCACTCTGGAATCACTCCTGGCAGTACTCGGGGGACCATACTGGATGTCGAAGATTGAACCCAGGTTGGCCCTGTGCAAGGCAAATGCTCTACCTGCTGTACTATCGCTCCAGCCCCTCTGCTCTATTTTGGACAGAACAATTTTGGAACAATATTGTCAAAATCTTGAGATGCCAGGGAGGTAGTACAGAGATATTTCAGAGAGAGGATAAAGCATCTGCCTTGCATGTTACACACCTGAGTTTGATATATGCCCTGTGTAAGCAAATCTGGTGTGGTCTTTGAGCCCCCCTCTCTAGCACCCCCAGGGTGACTCTGGAGACTCCATTGTGTCAGCTCCGACTCCCTGTCCTGATCTCACAGGCCCCAGTTCATCCTGCTCACACAAGGGTCCTGGTGCCTTCAGAGCGGGGCCCTGTGCTCCTCATTCCTGCCAAAGTCACCCTCAGTTCTGACTCTTTGCTGTGTGTTCGAGTTCAGGACCCATTTGGTGAGTGGGGTCCTGGGAAGCAGAATGTAGAGTAGGAGTTTCTCTATCACTCGCTCACGGGGACAGACACCGTCCTCTGGGAGCCGAACCCTTGTAGCAGGAGGGACAATGGGGCAGGCAGGGAACCTTCCTCACTGGGGGCCCTTGGGAAGCTGGCAATGGACTGAGGGTGGTTTTGCCCTAGGAGCAGGCTGACCCTGAGCGTCCGTGCTGCTCCTGACAGAAAAGTCACCTGGTGGACACTGTCCCCAGGCTCAGTCCAGAGAGTTTCCTGTCCTCTAGATCCTGCCCAATTCCTGCTGAATCCAGGGTTCTAGAACCCCCATAACACTCTGAGGCCAGAGCTGTGTACAGCTCCCACTGACTCACGGAGGCCCCTGTGTGGGGACCTGCCCTTCATGCTGGACTGGATGGCAGGTGGGCAATGGGATGGGCACATTGTTGGTTTTACAGTGTCGTGAAATTTGTATAAAAGATAAAACCATACATCACAACAACTACCAGTTTCACATAGTCAAATAGAAATAAACTAACACCAGCCTCTATGTTATTCCCATAGAAACTTCCAATTAATTTTTAGTAATTGTCGAGCAAAAACTTCATTTCTCATCAACTGCAAAGCCCTGTAGGAACAGGCAGCATAATTTATTGCCAATATTAATGATGAGGCAAAGTTTACATTTGTTTCATGGTGTTTCTTCTCCGTCTTTGTAATGGAGTGCAACAAGCAGACCCCAAGGAAGCCTACAGCGTCTTTCTCCCTGTCCCCAAGAGAGAGGCTATCCATCTCAGAACTGGAAGCTCCTCATATCAGGGCAGCCTACAGTTATCCACCATGTGATTTATCCATATTGTCTCTGACACCCAGATCAATGACATGAGCATGTGCAAAGTGATTAATTATTGGCAGACTGTTTTTCCTGCTGTAGCTTATTCTTTCCTCAAAACACATCGTTAGTTGGGAAATATCTAGTATGGTGCTGAATAGTGTATAAGAAAGGACATAGCTGCATTAAAAACAGGGCTGCATAGTCTCAAATCATACTAAACTCAAATGTAAAATAGCTACTGAGTTGCACTATTTGCTTTTCTAATCTTTCCACTACTGACATTTTTCTAGACAGTCAGACATTGGGAAATACAGCGTCACTCAGATCAAAATCACTGTAGGCCAGGCGTGTCACTGACAGAGAAAACATGTTTCTCACATTTGAGGTCCTGGGTTTGAATCCTAACATATAATGAAAGCATTTTAGAACAGCAATGGTTGAATTGTTACTTTCAGTCTCATGAATTCATAGAAATGATCCTTAAGAGTCTTGGTCTAGAGTTAATGTACTGAGGGCTCCTCAATGTTGCATCCACTGTGGTTCTCAGAGCTGGTCTGGGTACCCTGCAAGGGAGAATGAGGCTATATTAACAACCCTAGAGGAACTGGGAGTCCTCTTCTTTCTGCCATACAACCCTTCATGTTCCAATATACTTACAGGCCTCTCCTCATCTCTGGGACCCTCCTGCCTTTTAAAAAATAACATCGGTGACATATCCTGGCATCCCAGTCCCTAGTACATGCATATTTCTGCCTGAGTTCTCCTTTCAACTCTGGTCACCTCCAATATAACAATAAGAATTAGAAATATTCGCTCAGGATAAGAACTTAGTATTAAAAGCAGGTAAAGGGATATCATTATCATCATCAACATCATCATCATCATCATCATCATCATCCCATTGATTGTCGATTTTCTTGAGCGATCTCAATAAGGTCTCCATTTTTCCTAGCTCTGAGATTTTAGAAGCCTCTCTTTCCTCGTCCTTCCCAAGGAATAAAAGTGCCATATTGGAGGCTCTTTCAGGGTCAGGGTACACCATGGGGAGTTTGCTGTGCTCCCCCATGTGGGCTGGAAAATCTTGATAACTTGGTAGGTTTTTTGAGAGGGAGAACTAGGCTATAAGAGGTCACTTCTGGGAGAGTGGTCTTATAATCTCTGGATGTTGGCCATTAGTGGGATTACACGGCGCTGGGGGCAGTTTCTGGGTGTGACTGCCTAGCTACTGGAAAATGGGGGATCTGGGTTTAAGAGGCCTAGTCCGGATCTGAGCAGGCTTGGAGATCTTGGCCCCGGGACCCCCACACCTGGGTTCCTCTGCCGTTACCTTCATGCATAAGTCTTTTCTGAATGTGTGGAGAGGGGCCTTGAGCATGGCTGTGGCTGGGTTCAGGAAGTTCTCGGCCGTGGGGGCTCTGCTCAGGGCATGGAGGGAAACTCAATCCAACCCCTCCGAGGGGCCTCTGTGATGACAGCCCGATGTGGGGGCAAGAGGATCTCAGATAAATTATGCACATACATAATTTTATCTCAACCACAGTGTGACATCTCCAGCCCCCGGCCCTAGGCTTCTTAATATGTATAATGAGGATGTCAGATCAGATGAGAGCTACTGTCCCTCCTAGGGCTGACATTTTATTCTACCACTTCCCACCCACTTGTTTCAGAATAGCAGTGGGGACAAAAATGGGCCTGCTCCCACTGCTGTGTAGGTGATGCTCAAGTTAGAGATACTTATACATAATAACTTTACAGTATTCGTGTTGAAAATCATAATGCTCAAAAAGAAAGAGTGAGAGGGGAGAGAGTGAGAGAGAGAGAAAGAGAGAGAGAAGTGCCTGTCATAGAAGCAGGGTGGCAGGGTGAGGTGGGGTGTCTGGAGGGAAAAATAAAAAGAGGGGAAAAAACTCTGATGACCTCTTAGTAATTTCTCCTCAACTAGCTGACCATCGTATTAGGAATATGAACAGTTGTATTTTTTCACATTGTTGTGAGAAACTTTCCCTTTAGGAAAAAGCCCAAGGTCTGCATAGTCCCATGGGTAAAACAGTTTAGATCTGAGAGTATATAACCAGGCACACAAAAATGTATGCAAACATCAAAACTGTACCCAAAAATGATAGAGTAAACCGATTGTTGACTTTGAGTTGTAGAGGGCACCAAAGGCAAAGGACAGAGAGAGGGGAAGAAAGACAGAGAGAGAAAGAGAGAGAGAGAGAGAGAGAGAGAGAGAGAGAGAGAGAGAGTCTTCAGACATTATGCTTGAAGTTTCCTGCTGATTGGCTCTGACAGTCCAGCCTCTGCTCTTCATTGAATGTGGAGGTGCTCACTCACTGTCTTTAATGTCTCTGCCAAACATTGGGTTTTCAACATGAATACTTTAAAGTTATTATGTATAAGTATCTCTAACTTGAGCATCACCTACACAGCAGTGGGAGCAGGCCCATTTTTGTCCCCACTGCTATTCTGAAACAAGTGGGTAGGAGGTGGTAGAATAAAATGTCAGTCCTAGAGGGACAGTAGCTCTCATCTGATCTGACATCCTCATTATACATATTAATGTCCTTAATGTCTCTGCAAAACATTGGTTCACATATTGGGACCCAGGTTGCAATCACATTGCATTGAATACGTGGCTTCCTGTGAGATCCCTGGGAGTGCCCAGGCCACACTAAATCTTTCACAGTCCTTGTATATGTGATTGTTTATCGCTTGTGTGTCTGTTTGTTTCATTCTCAGCAACTGACATGGACCAACTGAGGTTGAAGGTGACAATCTGATTGACTTTAGCGAGGTACATTTTTGTATACTCCGGCTTACTGACAGACTTTACAATATCTTTTCCAAAGACTTTGGGAAAGTCTCTCTAAATTGAAGCAACACAGAAATCATGAGCTAAAACCTATTGAGCTGCTGTGTCACACAACGGCCACGAGAGGGCCGACAAACCCTATACGTGACCAGAGAGACCCTGACTCCTAGAAACCCTGAGAAAGTAACAGGTCCACTGTCAGCAGGGACATGGCTGTGGTGGGAAAGTACGAAAGCTCTTACAGTCTGAGTTGTAGCAGATTTTCGCCCTTTCTTTCTTGGGAATAGAAGTCCTGTCCTGCCTCTTCGCGATGGACTTTTTATCCCCCATCCAGTGCTCATAATTTGACTTAAGTTCCTCTATGATGTGTCAGAGATGGAGCGGTACAATCAGTCAAGTTAAACTGAGCTTACAGGAGGGGAATTAGATGGGAGTTTAGGGACACCAGGGAACACTCCCCCCACCCCCTCCCATCCCCACAGGCACAAATTCCAAGAGAGTTTTATGAGGACAAGAGGAAAGAGGGGCTCCTAGTGATAGAAGGAGGGTGTCATAGGAAGTGACTCTGGGGGACCTGAACCTTCCCTCTCCGGACTCCTAGAGAGAACCCTTTGTGTGTGGTTTGAGCCCGGCCTGTGTGTTCCTGTGAGGGAGCCTGAGCTGATGCTTCACACCCAGCACCCTCTGAGCAGGGTCTGCCTCAGGGGCATCCGGAGAACATACTGAGGCAAATTTTCACCTTTTTCTTCTCTTCTGACTGCTGAGAAATCAGAAATAAATTTCACTTTGTCGGGCAACACCTTGTTGATGAAACTGCTGGTTGTTTAATTTCGACCAAAAATCCATCAAATTGAATAAACTCTAATTTGGCAGTTATGTTTTGGGTGTCCTTATGCTGCTCCACTCAGATGAATGTGGGTCACATTGTGTTCCCCACTTCCAGTCCCCCTGACTGTTCCAGAAGGTCAGTGTCCCTGCAGGGCCAATATGAGAGTTCAGAGCATGAGAGACTGAATCTAGCTCTGAAGCTTCTGCTCAGCCCATTCCCCCCGAGGCTCTGCAGGATGGTGACAGCTGCTCTGTCCCTTCCTCACCATCAGAGGAAGCTGCTACAGGACCTCAGACAACCTCTGTGTGCTAAATGTCCATCTGCAGCTCCTGTGGTGAAATGCGCAGTCTTATGGCCTCTGTGACAACAGGATTCTGTGAACTCCCTGAAATCTCATCCTCTTTCTCCCCCAACCCTCCCCCTGGCCATCAGAACCACCTCAGGGCAGCTCCTCTGGAGCAGACAGTGCAGGCAAAAGTGTGTGTCTTATCTGAGCTGCTCTCCTGAGTACAGACACCCAGTTCACCTGCCTTCACTCTGTCTGGTGTCCTTTGTAACTGAGGTCTCTTCCTCTCCCATCCTGCCACTAAAATCCCTTATTCTGCCCTGTCTCAGTGAGTCCTTGTGAAAGATTGTCCTTTGGTAAGTGTCTGATGGGAATCATAGAGTAGGAATTGGTTAGAGGTTTGTTCATGTGGCCACCAGTGGTCCAGTGAGAGCAGAACCCTCGAAGCCTTACAAATCAGTGGAGGCAGGGGGAGGTGGGAAAGGGGAAGTATACCAGGGTGGTGGGGAATGTGCACTGGAGGAGGTATGGGTGTCTGATCATTGTGTGACTGCAACCCAACATGAAAGTTTGTAACTACCTCACGGAGATTCAATTAAAAAAATCAATGGTGGATTTGTGTGTGTGTGTGTGGTGGAATGGGGAAAGTTCTCTCCTGCCTGAGTCAGGTGTGAGGCCTCAAATGGCTCTGGAGAGTCCTGTCAGGGGCCCTGCAGAACGTGAGGCTCCCTCTGCTGCCCCTGTCTGACAGAAGCACTGGGGGAGGCCCAGTCACAGGCTGATTACTGGGAAGAAACCCGTCTCTACTAGAATCCATGATCACTGTAGGGCTCCTCTGGGACTTTCTATGCTACCTTCCATGGATCTCCGGCCCTACCCAGGACTCTGGAATTCTCAGAAATAGAAAACTACCAGCTGGGGCAGCAGTTCATGGAAGAGAGTCCTTGGATATTAGGAACCTTGAATTCTATGATGTGATGATATGGATCTTCCATGGGCCTTTCAATATTTTGCTGGTTTTCACTCCCATGGGCATTCTTCTGAAAGAAGAAACAGTGAATAAATGGGGGTGGGGAGGTCGAGGTGGGGAAGTCATCACTAGAGACTATACTGACTCATCTCACCCACACTCTACCCTCACCTGCTTGTACGTCTCTGTTACAGCCTAAATCCAGGTTGGACACTCCCTCATGCCCACTTTGATGCCCACCTTAAGAACTGAGAGGCATTTCTCTGTGGAATTATAGCTAACCTTATTTGATTCTCAATGCACTTCACCTGGGCTTGCTAAGAGTGACCAAAGTTAGAAGAGATGTGTGGAAAGATAATACAGTCTGTAGGGTGTTTGCCTTGCATGCGGGAAACCAAGATTCAGTCCTTGGCATCCCATAGCATATCCTACACCCTCATCACCTTGCCTTGTCAGGAGTGATTCCAAGGTATAGGGTCAGGAGTAAGCCTAGGGAATGGCTAGGTGTGATCCCCCCAAAAAATCAAAAATAAAAAAAAGAGATTAATGATAAATATGTGAGCTAAAAGAGCAGAGTGCATTCAAGGGGAATTCAGTGGAGCCAACTCATCTCATCTATTGCTTCTGGACTCATTTCCATTGGGCCAGCTCAGAAGGGAATCTTTCAGGGAAAGAGCGACTAAAAAACATGGAAGACTTTTCAAAGAAAAAAGAGTGCATGTCAGTGGTTCTAGGAAGGCAGAAGCTTTCCTAAACCTGGACAAAAAACTTCACAATCTGAGGCTGAGTTGGAAGTCATGAGACTCTCTCTCAGGAATAAATTTGGACACAGCTTGTTAATCATGGCCCCAAAGGTTTTCTTCTGTTACCATTCATTTGTGGATGGTAGTGATGAGATATCTAAACCCCAAAATACCAGGATATCAATGCTAAATGGAAGATTGTATGCCCTCAATTTGATCCAAAGATGTAAAATTGAAAGACTCTACAATTCCTAGAGAGTCTGTGTGGTCTGACAGAGCCTGTCCCTGGGCAGAGGGAGCAAGAAGCTGAGTCCTGACTCTCAGGCCCAGAGGACTCGCCCTTCTGTGCTCATACTGGGGCCCTCCTGGGGCCCGGGAGGAGCATGTTCTCTGTGGGCAAAGTTCTGCTTCCCCACAGGGACCCACACCCCTGACTTCCCTGCAGCTGGGCTGGTCCCCACACACACCCTCCCCCATCTGCCTGCCCAACCTGCCCAGCCCCCTCTCATTTGCAAGTCCTCAGAGCTCATGCCTGGACACTCAATAATAGTTTGTGTCCCCCTGCAGGGTCAGACTCTGTCACACCCAGAGTGGACATGAGGGCCCCTGTGCAGCTCCTCAGCTTCCTGTTGCTCTGGCTCCCTGGTAGGAGGGATGTAAGGGTTTAATGGAGGTTTAATGAGGTTTCAAGGAAAATAACTTTAAAGTACAATGAATGCTGTTATTGATGTGTGTTTCTATTTTCAATCCCAGGTTCCCAGTGTGATATCCAGATGATCCAGCCTCCATCCATGTCTGCATCTCTGGAAGACAAAGTCACCATCACCTGCAAGGCCAGTCAGAGCGTAAGCAATTGGTTAAGCTGGTATCAGCAGAAACCAGGGAAAGCTCCCAGGCTCCTGATCTATTATGCAACCAGTTTAGGGCCAGATGTCCCTTCCCGGTTCAGTGGCAGTGGATCTGGGACAGATTTCACTCTCACCATCAGCAGCTTCAAGGCTGAAGATGCTGCCACTTATTACTGTCAACAAGGTAATAGTTTCCCTCCCACAGTGATACAGGCCAGTACATAAACCTCCAGAGATCAGATGTGTGAGGCTGGGCTGCCCTAGCTCCTCCCCAGCTGAGGGTGTTTCAGATGCAGCCAGACTGAAATGATGGACAGTTTTGGTCCATGTCGAAGGAACTATTTTAGGCTCCATTGTTCTCCTTCTCATCCCAGCAACACCGGCATGACAACAGATCTTCTGATTGAATTTATAGAGATAATTTTCCTGAAGTAACAGGTGACAGCGTCAATTAGAGTTTATACGTGATGGCCTGGTCACTCTAGAAAGCCTAGAAATTATATTTTACTAGATATTTTTAATAATCACAAATATTGCCACCCTAGTTTGGAGGACATGTGAGCAGCTTCATAGCTCACTCTAAGGGTGTCTCACAGGATGCATCGTCACCTGCCATGATGTCCTGTCTGATGTGGGCAGAGGCTGACATCCCAAGGCTCCTCGCTCGTGTAGAATCTATGTCTTCTGATCTGGTCCGGATAATTTCAGAGGAGGCACAAAGTTGTTAAGAAGTCTACATGAGTTGTCAGGTACCCTCTGCTCCCTGACTGTTTGCCACGCTCACCTGTCATTTCTTCCTACTTCCTTTCTAAAATTATATCCATGTTATGTTAGGATGATAGAAATTTGTGCTTAACTCCTGGTGACACACATCCCTCCTTAATTCCAGGTCCCCTATTAGTCATTACTTCCAAACCTATTGAGCAGTCTATTGATTTATTTTATTATTTATTTTGGTGGGGCCCTCCTTTATTTTTTTTTATTGGCGAATCGCTGTGGGGGTACCGTTACAGACTTACAAACTTTCGTGCATGTATTTCAGTCATACAATGATAGAGTCCCCATCCCTCTACCTGTGCCCATTTTCCACCACTAGTCCCGGCATCTCTCCCACCACTCCCCCCTTCTCCCCTCCACAAACCCAGCCCTGCCTCTGTGGCAGGGCATTCCCTTTTGCTCTCTTTCTCCTTTTGGGTGTTGTGGTTTGCAGTAGAGCTATTAAGTGACCATCATATTCGGTCTATAGTCTACTTTCAGACTGCCTCTCCCATCCTGAGCAGACACTCTTGCACCGTTTACTTGGTGGTCCCTTCTCTATCTAAGCTGCCTTTTCCCCCAGCATGGGAGGCTGGCTTCTAAGCTGTGGAATAATCCTCCTGGTACTTATCTCTGTTGTTCTTGGGTGTTAGTTTCCCATTCTGTTACTAAACATTCCACAGATGAGTGCAATTTTTCTATGTCTGTCCCTCTATTTCTGACTCATTTCACTAAACCTGAGACTTTCCAAGGTGCTCCACATATATGCAAATTTCACGATATCATCGTTTCTAACAGTTTCATAGTATTCTATTGTGTAGATGTACCAAAGTTTCTTTAACCAGTCATCTGTTCTCAGGCATTTGGGTTTTTTTCCAGATTCTGTTCATTGTAAACAGTGCTGCAATGAACATATAAGTGCAGATGTCATTTCTACTATACTTTTTTGCATCTCTGGGATATACTCCCAGAAGTGCTATTGCTGGGTCATATAGGAGTTTGATTTCTAATTCTTTGAGGAGCGCCCATACTATTTTCCAAAAGGACTGTGCCATTCGGCATTCCCACCAGCAGTCTGTGCGTGGTTGACTTCTATGATCTGTGCATCGTGGTCTGAAAGATAGTTGATACAATTTCTATCTTTCTGATTCTCTTGAGGTATGTTTTGTGACCCAGAACAAGGTTTATTTTGGAAAATATTCTGTGTGTGCTGGAAAATAAATGTGTTTTTTCTTTTTGGGATGCAAAGCCCTTTTTAAATCTATTGGCCCTCTCTCTCCTATCTCTTCCTTCAAAGCCAGTATTTGTTCCTGAGTTTTAATCTTGTTGATCTATCTAGAGGTGATAGGACTGTGTTGAAGTCTCCAACTACTATTGTGTTGCTAGCAATTATCCTTGTTAAAATCTGTTAGCAGTTTTCTTTTTATTAATGAATCACTGTGGGGGTACAGATACAGGTTTACATATTCTCGTGCTTGTGCTTGTGTTTCAGTCATATACAGCTTGAGTACCCATCCCTCCACCAGTGCCCGTTCTCCACTGATGACCCCATCATCCCTCCCACCCCCTCCCACTCCATTCCCCTCCCCACCCTGCCTCTTTGGCAGGGCATTCCCCTCTGTTCCCTCTTCCCTTTGGGTGTTGTGTTTAGTAATGGAGGTCTTGGGTGGCCAATGTGTCAAGTCTATAGTCTGCTCTGTGCACACCTTGCCCATCCCGAACGGGTCCTCCCACCACATTTTTGCTTGGTATTGTTTTAAGTATTTAGCTGGTCTCTTGTTAGGTGCATATACGTTTAGTTGCGTGATTTCTTCCTGCTTTACATATCTCTTGACTAGTAAAACCCAGGTTTCCCTGTCCCTTCTAATCTTTTTCAACCTGAAATCTATGCTGTCGGATACTAGTATGGCCACCCCAGCTTTTTTGAGGGAGTTTTTTGCTTATAGGATTATTTTCCATCCTTTGACTTTGAATCTGTTTTCTCTGACTGTTCAGAGGTTTTTCTTGTAGGCAGTAGAATGTTGGGTTTAGTTTCCCAATCCATTTTGTCACTGTTTCTCTTAATTTGTGCATTTATACTATTGACATTAATTTATATTATTATCATGGGTTTCGTGTCATGTTTCTTTAGGGGATTGTTGTGCTTGTAGGGTATTTTCTTGTCTTGCAGTAGCCCCTTTAGTCTTTCTTCCAAGTTTGCTTTTGAGTCTATGAAGTTCCTGAGCTGTTGTTTATCCATGAAATAGTGTATCATTCCTTCAAGTTTGAGTGAGAGTTTAGCCAGGTAAAGTATTCTTGGTGAAGCATTCATTTCATTGCATTTTTTTCACTATATCCCACCATTGTCTTTGGGCTTGGAGGGTTTCCTCTGATAGGTCTGCTGTAAATCTAAGGGGTGCTCCTTTGTATGTGATGTCCTTCTTTGACCTTGCTGCTTGCAGATTGTGTCTATATCCATGGATTTCATCATTCTGACTATGATATGTCTTGGAGTCTTTTTCCTAGGGTCTCTGTAGCAGGCACTCTTTGGGCTCCTAGGATCTGGATGCCTGCATTCTCCAGCTCTGGGAACTTTGCAGCAGTGATATTTTTATTTTTTATTTTTTATTTTTTAAATTTTTTATTGAGTCACCATGTGGAAAGTTACAAAGTTTTCAGGTTTAAATCTCAATTATACAATGCTCGAACACCCATCCCTACACCAGTGCTCATATTCCACCACCAAGAATCCCAGTATAGCTCCACCCCACCCCCTCACACCCCTAACCCCCCCACGCCCCTAGCCCCCCCACCCTAAGCCCCCCTGCCTGTGTAACTAATAAATTTCACTTTACTTTCACTTTGATTGCATACAATATTTCAACAAAACTCACTATTATTTTTTGGAGAGTCTCTCCCCTAAGCAGCAGTGATATTTTTAACTGTGGCTTTTTCATGGGGATTTTCTCCCTGTCCTTCTGGTACTCTGATGATTCTAATGTTGCTCCTTTTGAAATTATCCCCTAGTTCTCTGATTTGTCTAAGAGCTAGTTTCGGGTCTTTTAACATTCTTTGTTGTTGTCTGTAAGCTTCCTGCAGCTCATCTTCAGGCTCACTGATTCTGTCTTCTGATACGACCATTCTACAATTGAGGACATCCCCTGTGTTTTCATCTACAGAATCCTTAATTCCTGACACTTCATTTTGTGATTTTATTATTTCTGCTCTCATTTCTTCCTGTATTTTCTCTGCTGTCCATTCCATTTTTTCCGTTCATGTCCTCCTTTAATTTCCAGGATGTCAGTTGAGCCATTTCTTTGAGTTCATTGAACATCCTCAATATTTCATCTCTGAATTCTTTATCAGAAAGATCATATTTGTGGGTAATGCTTGTTGAGACGCCTGGACCCTGTTCATCATCTTCACCTCTTGGTGGGATTTTTTGTGGTTTCTTCATGTGTTTGTAGTAGTATGGTGGTGGAAGCTTCCAGTTGACTATCAGTATTCCCTTCTTCCTCTCAGGTGCTCCTCAGGGGCTTAGGTGAGGTCTCTAGTGAAGAGTCTGAGGATGTGTTCTTTTATATTGGATTTGTAGAGCTTCTTGTGATGCAAATATTATGGTGCAATTTGAATAAGCTACTGGACTATTTTCCTAATGTGTTTGAGATGGCCAGGATAATCTCCACAGAATTAGGTGATGGAAATGAAGATGTGATTTCTGAGTACCAGGAAATAGGCCACTCCCACTTCTGCAGAGGCCACGCCCCCTACAATAATGTAGGTGGCGGTGGCGGGCAGAAACCTGGGAAAGGGAGAAAACCAGGAGTGGCACTGGAGCATGGCACAGGGACCGATGGGATGGTGCTGGGGAGGTGGGCCGGCTCAGGGTCCAAGGAGACACCTGAGGCACAGAGTAGGGGAAAGTGGGGTCCTGGGTTCCATTACTGACCTGGGAAAGGGAGAAAACCAGGACCGTCGCTGAAGTGTTGCATAGGGGCCTATGGGATGGTGCTCGAGCAGTCCTTCGAAGGGAGTCATTTTTGTTCTTACTGACTGGATGGATCATATATATCGTAATATCTATTTCAAACACTTTAGAAAAGTCTCTAACAGAATCACTGGCACATGCTTCTCAAATCATTTCAGCTGTTGTATCAGAACACAGGCACTAGATGGGAGACAGAACCCAAAACTGACAAGGCAGAGCCTGGATCTTAGAAGTGCTGGGACAATAATTGAGTTAGTGTCCTGTGGTCAATAGGGCCAGTGGGTCCTGTGGGTGTGAGGGTAAATGTGTGAAAGTAGCTCTCAGAGGCTGAGCTTTACACAAGTGATCATGTTCTCTGCAGTGTGAACACAAGTGCAGTACGAGTTGTCTGCTATAAACATGTGTGGGGTTGCCCATGGTCCCCACATCTCCATATGACATCATGACTTAATTTCACCTCAACGATTAGCAGATAGAGATGATAAACCATCACTGAGTGTGAAATGATGTCAGAGTAGGGGAATTAAATGAGGGATAGAGAGACCAGGAACGTCCTCTGCCCCCACAGGCACAACTCAGGAGAGGCCTGTGAGGACCAAAGGAGGGAGGGGCTCCTGCAGACAGGAGGAGGGTCTCACCAGAAGTGACCCTGAGGGACCTAGACCTTTCCTCTCCAGCTTCCCAGAGTGAGAGAATCCCGTGTTTGTGGTGTGAGGCCCCAGCCTGTGTGTTCCTGTGAGGGAGCCTGAGCTGAGGCTTCATACCCTGCACCCTCTGAGCAGGATCAGTTGGTGCCTCAGGGTCTCTTCAAGGCATAGGGGCTTCACTGTTCTCCCCACCCTCACGCCTCACTGCTCCTACTGCTGAGGAAGAAGAATCAGGATTCATTCTTGGCTAATTGGTTGAGAGTCTTACATTGCTCGTAGGGGATTCCTCCTGCAGGCAAAGACATTGTGTCCAGCAGACAACAGGGTCTCTCACAGCTCAATGTCAGACACCAGGAAGAAGAGGCAGGATGAAGAGGTAGGAAGGAGCAGGAACTCTAGTTCCTGTATTATGAGGAAAAAAACAGACAAACCTTTCTTCTGTTTTTAATCTCATCAAGGATATGAAGCCTTGTCACGAAGAGGGGGTTATATTTTCTCTGTCAAGTTCTTAGGACATAAACATAATGAAATTCATTTCACTAATCCACGAAAAGATAATTTCTAGTACTTGTTTATAACCATGTGTAATTTCTGTTAATCTGATACCAACGGACAGCAAAGAATTGTTGACTCCCATGACTGTCTAAAAATCTGAGACTGTGAATATCTGAGCAGGGAATTGTCTCATACTGGACATGTGGGAGATGGAGATGCAGCACGGTCAGAGTTTTCCTAAGGATGATGTGAACACATATTAGTGGGAATAAAGTATTTGAGTTACCAGAAATCTATTATTTGTAAATGATAAAAGGATAAAATTCTAGTTATTCTATATTAAGACTGAAAAAAATTTCCATTCAAGTTCCTAACTTTTGAGCAATTCCCAAGGCTTTGGTTGTTTTATATAAAGAAAACAAAACAATCACTTTGTTCATATGGAGTCGCCCTCATTAGTATGTTTTTGAACTGACACACCCACCCATATATTTGCATTTTCCCCGGGGGAGTCGGCATAAAGGTCAGCTCTGCTCTTGCTTTCACTCATCAGAACTCCTGTGGTCAAATTCTCAAAATGAGGTTTGCAGCTCAGGTCCTTGGGCTGTTGATACTCTGGCGCATGGGAAAGGACAGAGGACCTGAGAAATGGAAACAATTCAGGAGTGGAGTGTGGGGGCTCCTTGTGCGTCTCTCTCTGTGTTGGATGACATATTTCTTACTAATGGAGAAAATGATAGTTATTGCTGAGAGAGTGAGACAAATTCTGGAAGGAACAAGGGCCTGTGCTCCAGAGAAATGCACAAGAAAGTAGAGATGACACAGATACACAGAGACTGCTCCTCTTCAATAAACTCTCTTCATTCTTCTTGCAATGTTTTGCTATATAAATGTAAACCATTCTCAAAAAGCAATAAGGGAAGGGAGTATTTTGACCAAATTCATGTAAGAATGGAAACAATGTTGTTAATTATATTGCAATAATCTTGCAGTATTTTCAATCAACTTATTCAGAATCTGGAGGTGATGTTGTGCTGACCCTATCTCCATGTACTTGTCCATCATTCCTGGAGAATCGGTTTCTATCTCCTGCAGTTCAGTAAGGTCCTCCTAGAAAATAATGGAAATACCCAACTCTAGTGGTTCCTTCAGAATTCAGGAAAACCTCCAAAGTTCCTGATCCACAGAGTTTCCAATCAAGATCCTGGGGTCCCAGACAGGTTCAGTGGCAGTGAGTCAGGGACAGATTTCACTCTTCAGATTTGAAGGATGAAGCCTGAGGATGGTGGATTCAACTTACACCTACGGCATGCATGATATAAAGTATCTTCCCACAGTGGTACAGCCCAAACACCAACCTCCCTGTGTGGCCTGGACCAGATTCTTATACATGTTCTTTTGCTAGTGAGCGAGCAGACAGCAGAGTTTCTGAGTCAGTGAGTGAAGACATTGGGGGTCTCAGGGGAGGAGGCTGCTGCTGTAGGTGTGAACCAGGAGAGCCCCTACCTTACTGCAGACACCCCACATTAGGGCCTGGTCATAGGCACAGGCCTGGCCTAGCAGAGAAGCAGGGTACACAGAGGGGTCTGTGCCATGAATGATAGTTGTACTGAACTGACAGCTGATGGGAAGCCCAACATCATCCCACCTGCATTGCCCACATTTGTAAGGGAAATGCTTTTATCAGTTGAGTGACACAGTTTCTTCAATATGATCTTCAAGCATGATGGCATTATGCTTTATTCTAAAGCATAATGAAGAGTGCCTCATATGGGGTCAAAGTGATAGTACAGAAGGTAAGGAGCTTGTCTCATGTGTGGTCAACCTATGTTGCATCCCCATACTGTTTCCTTCGAGAGTTTTCTCTAAGCCAGGAAGAAGCCCAGAGGACCATTGCCTGGTGTGGCTCCAAAACAATAAAACAAATAAACCATTCCCACATCCCAAGCCTCCTTTCCCCAGTCCCTCTCACCTCCTCCACCTGCACCTCCAGAACTTCCCCTCTGTGTCCCTGATGGAGACTCAAGTGTGTCAGCTCTGACCTCACAGGCCCCAGTTCATCGTGCTCACACAGGGGTCCTGGTGCCTTCAGAGTGGGGCCCTGGTTGCTCTCACCCCTGCTCATGGTCTCCTTTCTTCTGATTGTTTCTGTGGATTCCTGTGCAGGACATTCTTTTTCAGTGGGGTCATTGGGAAGGTGAATGTAGAGTAGGATCCCACCCCAACTTGTGTCATTATACTTAAAGATTCATCCTCATCTTTGGAACCCTCCTGCCTTTTCCAAAATATTGTTCATGATCTCTCATGGAATCATCATACCTGGGACTTATCTATCTGTGATGAACATCTCCTCTGTACCTTGTCACCTGTTAGTCATTTATCATTTCTCTGACACTTTCTCACTGGAGCAGACACAATCCACTGAGAGCTAAACCCTTGTAGCAGGAAGGATAATGGGGCAGGCAGGGAACCTTCCTCACTGGGGTTCCCATGGGAATCTGGCAATGGAATGAGGGTGATTTTACCCTGGGACCAGGCTGCCTGAGTCCTCTGTGTTCAAGTCAAACAAATCACATGATAGAAAGTGTCCATACTTTGTACTTTAGGGTCCCTGCTGATTGTCTCTGTGAGACACCCCAGCCTCTGCTCCTCATGCACCCACTGAATGTGGATGTGCTCACCAGCTGTCCTAATGTCCCTGACAACTTAAACACTGACTCACCTGTTGGGACCCAGTTTGTAGGGAGCGACATTACATTGAATAAACGGCTTCCTGTGAGCTCAATGGGGCTGCCCAGGCCACCCTAAATCTTGGAGATTCCTTCTATGTGCGTTTGTTGGTCTCATTGTGTGTCTCTTTATCTAATTCTATGGCCTTACAATTTTCCTTACGAGGTATATTTCCAATTAGTCTGAAATGGGTTTAAAGTCTCTGTTCCAAAAATTTAGGGAAAGTCTGATTGAATCTCCCAAGAGCACAGAAGCCACCAGCACCTGAAATCTAATAAGGTGCTGTATCACATACTGGCCACCAGATGGCAGACTCACCCCATAAGTGACAAGAGAGTCACTGCATCTAAGAAATGCTGAGTCCAGGTCTGTGGTCAGCTGGGACACGGGCTCTGTGGGGTGGTGGGAAAGTATGAAACAATTAGAGTCTGAGTTGGAGCGAGATTTTCACCCTTTTCTGCTTTGGAGATAGAAGTCCTGTCCTGCCCATCTGTGATGGGCTGCTTTAATGCCCCAACCAGTTTCACAATTGGAGAGAGATCTGGAGAATCACTTAATATAAAATGAGGTCACAGGAGGACACAGGTGGGAGTATAGAGACACCAGAGATCCCACTCTGTGTCCACACACCCAGGAGAGGCCTGTGGGGACAAGGGGAGGGAGGGGCTCCTGCTGACAGGTGGATGGTCTCATGGGAGTGACCCTGAGGGACCTTCACCTTTAGTCCCAAGAGTGTGAGAATCCCGGGTGTGCGGTGTGAACCCCCAGCCTGTGTGTTCTTGGGAGGGAGCCTGAGCTGATGCTTTATACCCAGGCACCCTCTGAGCAGGGTCAGCCTCATGAGGACATCATGGAAGTGGTGGAGGACTTTGCCATTCTCTTTATCTTCACGCCTTTTCTGCTCCACTGTTTGAAGGAAATGCCTCAAGATTCAATTGAGGCTTAAAAGCTAATAGTCCAACACCCAAAATGAGAGAGAACAAAGGGGAATGCCCTGCCACAGAGGCAGGATGGGGTGGTGGGGGATGGGGTGGGTGTGGTAAGAGGGATACTGGGATCATTGGTGGAGGTGAATGGGCACTGGTGGAGGGATGAGTAAACGATCACTGTATGAGTAAAATGCAAACACAAAAGTTCATATGTGTGTAACTGTACATCACAGTGATTCTCTAATAAAAAATTTAAAATAAAGAGCTGTTTAATGTATGGGTTGTCCTGTTTTTTGTCCACTAAGATGTCAGTGAGGACAATCTGTGCCCTTCTCCAACCTCCCTCGATGTTTCTAGGAGAGGGTCCCTGTCACCCGTAGGGCCACAGAGTGTGATGAGCATCTCATCCTGAGATCAGCCTACGCCAAGGCTGCACAGGAAGTACATGGGTTCAGGGTTATGTCTTCCATTCATCCAGATGATCCCTGGAAGCCCAGTTTCTTGAATATCAATGGGGGCCATTCCTAGAGGTCTCTAAAACCTGTTGACTTTGGTAGATAGACATAGGGGGTTGCCTGGATGTCATTGGCACAATTAGCCTCAAACAGTTCCAAGAGCTCAACTCTTAGTATTGAACTCTTTGGCTCATCTGACCAAGAATTGTCTGGAATGGTCAACACCCACCCCCAGTACTGGTCAGGAGCTTCTGCACAATCCCAGACACATAGGAAAAAGATAATATTTGTTTGTATGTGTCTTTTCATTACATTCTACCCTGCTGCTCTGTCAGGATTGGGACAATGAGGCGCATGGCTCTCTCACCATCACCAGGAAAGTACTCCAGGGTCACAGACACCTGCCTCGGGACAATCACCCCCCACCCTCGGAACCTATGCTGAAGTGTCAGTGGACTTGGGGTCCTCAATAGCAACATGACAAGGGACAGCTCTGAAATCTCACTCTCTCTTCTCCTCCCAACCCCTTCCACACACAGCCCCACCCTATCTCCTCTGACTCCCTGAAAGAGCCTGAATATGTGGATTCTCAGAACTTCTGTTTTGGACTCAATGACCCCCAGGTCATTCTGCACCACAGAGGCTGTGGTGGCTACAGAGTTAAAGTTCAGGTTTTTCTTACATGCTGCGCATTGCTGTTCCCAAGTTCTGATCCATCTCCATGAATCCCTGACAGGGTCTTTGTTGGAAAGTGCGGTTCATGGAGCTGTTAATAATACAGGGATTTGTTACATACTCTCTCAGAGGGGCAACAGATTTGTTTGGATCAAGATTCTGCTGCATGAGCTGTTAGGAGACATGAAGTCATGAAATTTGCTTATAAATGGATAGACATGGAGAGAATAATCTAAAGTGAAATGAGTCAGAAAGAGAGAGACAGACATAGAAGGACTGCACTCATTTGTGGAGTAAAGAATAACCTCACATGAGGCTGACACCCAAGGACAGTAGATACAAGAGGCAGGAGGATTGCCCCAGAGCTGGAAGACTGCTTCATGAGTGGAGGGGAGAAGGCAGATGGAATAGAGAAGGGATCACTAAGAAAATGATGGCTGGAGGAACCAGTTGGGATGGGAGATGCATGCTGAAAGTACATAATAGAACAAACATGATGACCTCTCAGTGTCTGTGTTTCAAGTCATGATGCCAAAAAGTAGAGATTGAGTATGGGGAATATTATCTGCCATGGAGGCAGGGGGAGGATGGGAAGGGGGTGTATACCCGGGATATCGATGTATATACACCCGGGATATACACCGATGTGCACTGGTGGAGGGATGGGTGTTTGATTATTGTGAGATTGTAACCCAAACATTAAAGCTTATAACTATCCCACAGTGATTCTATATTTTTTAAAAAACGGTGTAGATCATCTATTTTCCATTGCTCACTTTGTATACCAAGAAAGGTCGCTCGACCACATAGGTGGTCGCGCGCATCAGAGAAATAGTCCTGGTCCCCACATACCTGAGCCATGTTTGTAGAAGCTCATGGTCGCCAGGATTCCATCTGAAGAAGGCGGGGAGACTGCACCTCCTCGACCTGGGGTGCCCCAGTGATATCAGCTCGGTTTGGGGCCCAAAGCATTCTCCAGTGTTGCCCTGAAGAGAGGCCGGGATTCTTCACTGCTGAGTTCCCAGAAATAAAATTTAGGGCTATTCCTAACAAAATTGGGGGTGTCACCTGTTAGGACAATAGTGCTCATGTACTCAAAAAGCTACTTGTGATAGTCTCTGTCATCTTATATAGTTAAAGACAATATCATGAACACACTTTGGAACCAAGGGAGGTTGAAAGTTTGTAAGATTTAGACACTAAAATTTTAAGTTCAATAACTACACTGGTTATGGAACCCCCTAATGGACAGACTCTGGATTAAATCCCTAAACGACCCTGGATTTACAACCCAGAGTCTGCTATGGCAAAAAGCACCCACTGCACTGACCTGCAGAGAGAAAATTTTCTCCAACGTGATATATGGATTTAACTGAATTTAAGCCTTATTGATGCATGAATAAACCTTCACTTCCTTTAAATATAGTAAAATGTAGTTCAACTTGCATGATCTTAATTGACACTTTGGGATGTAGTTTGAGACTACAAATGCAACCTCAGTAAAAAGAGGCTCATCTTTGTTCCTCGTCAAACTCCTTGAACACATGTGTCACCATGAACTCAATTCATAGACCCCAGGGAAAGGCAATTCCAGTTTCTTGATTATAACAATGTGAAACTATTAACCTGATTACAACAGAAACAGAGAAATTTGACTCTCCAATGTCAATTCTAAATGTTGAAACTTGGGGCCAGAGCCATATCACAGTGTGTAGGACATTTGCCTTGTACATAGACGAACTGGATTCAAGTCCTGGCATCCCATAGAGTCCCCCAAGCACCACCAGGAGTGATTCCTGTGTTCAGAGCCAAGAGTCAGCCCTGAGCATCGCCATGTGTGACCCCCCCCCCCAAAAAAATGAACAAGTTGAGACTCTGCATATGAGAACCAGGATTTTCTTATATGGGAGATAGGGGACACAGATTTTTTTGAGTTGCTTGCCTGAAGTTGACCTAGACACATATTTGTATGGCTGGAGCACCTGAAAATTAGAAATATACTAATTGTGAGAGACACAGTGAGGGGGATGGACTGATAGTTCAGTGTAGTGTTTAAGGTGATTGCCTTGCATGCAGCATCCCATATGGTCCCCCAAGTAGTGCTAGGCGTAGTTCCTGAGAGAAGAACCAAGAGTAAACACTGGGTACTGCTGAGTGTGGCCCCCAAGCAGGCAAACAAACCAATTAATGGAAAAAATAAACATTGACACACATCTGTGTCACCCACAGTTAGACTGAGAAGTGTTCCATCTTAACCACTACCATCCAGGCTAAGTGAATGTTTCCACTATTTTTCATAGACTAGAAGACACATGCCTCACTTTGCTCAAGAGAAGCAACTCCTTTCTTGAGGTCTTTCACATTGGTGCACCCACCTGTGTATTTGCATGCTGTCCCCAGGGAGGGTCTATATTGGAAAGTCTCCCATAAGAGTCAGCTCTATCTGGCTTTCAGCTATCAGGCCTTCTCAGATCAACTCTCAGAATGAGGTTCCCTGCTCAGTTTCTGAGTCTGCTGATGTCCTTCATCCCAGGTAAGGGGAGCAGGGAGAAGAGAAAGAGCGGGCTTAGGGTGGAACTTGGGGGGCCCACTGGTCCCCTTGTGTGTTCTGTCTGTGTGTCTGACTTGTGAGAGAGAAACATCAGGAAAGTGGGGATGGCCCAGGGAAGGTGTAGAGGCCTGTTTCCCCATCCCTAAGGTCTCTTCACTGTGGTGACATCCTTCTGGTGTAGGAGTATAAATCATTCAAGTAATGACTTTCTCAAAAAAACAATATTTTACCAAAAATAAATTACAGAATGGAACCAATAAAATTGACCTGATATTTGCATGTGACTTGACACTTTCAAAAATCAATTTTCCAGGATCCAGAAGTGCTGTTGTGCTGACCCAGAGTCCACTCTCCCTGTCCATCGTCAAGGGAGAGCCAACCTCCATCTCCTGCAAGTCTAGTGAGAGTCTCCTATATAGTGATGGAAAAAGATATCTGTACTGGTTCCATCAGAAGCCAGGCCAACCCCCAAGGCTCCTTTTTTATCTAGTGTCTAACAGACACCCTGGGGTCCCAGACAGGTTCAGTAGCAGTGGGTCAGGGACAGACTTCATTCTTCAGATTAGCAGGGTGGAGCCTGAGGATGTTGGCGTTTACTACTGCATGCAATATTTAAAGCATCCTCCCACAGTGATACAGTCCCGAACATAAACCTCCCTTCCTGGCCTGCCCCAGATGGCCACACGTGTTCTTTGCTGGTGAGCAGACAGCAGAGTCTCTGAGTCAGTGATGGGAAGGTATTCGGAGACTCAGGGGAGGAGTCTGCAACTGTGGGTCTGGAACAGGAGAGCCCCTGCTGTACTGCAGACACCCCACATTAGGGCCTGGTCAGAGGCACAGGCCTGGCCTGGCAGAGCAGCAGGTATGTAGGGGGCTGTGCTGTGAATGACCAGTTGGAGTGAACTGAGAGGATGGGCAACCCCACTTCACCCTCCCAGTTTTGCCCACATTTCTAAGGGATATATTACTACCTAGGTATCAGATTTTTGACACGTTTTCAAGATTTTAAGGCATAATAGAATTTATTGTGAAATGTACATTTTTAATACAAAAAAGTGCTTCCTATGGTTCAAAGAGATTATAACCATACAATTGGTAAGGTGCTTGACTTGTATGTGGTTAACACATTTACATCTCTGGAACCCCATAATTTTCCTTCCTGGAATGATCCCTAGCCTGAAATAAGTCCTGACACTGCCACGTTGGCCTCAAAATAACAAATAAAAAAAACTAACAAACACCCAGTCGGGGCCCGTGCTTGGCTCCGGCCGGCCGGGTTTTAGGCCCCGGCGCCCATGGCCCTGCAGAGCCGGTGGATGTGGAACAAGCGGAAACCAGAGACAGCTTTAGGAATTGGGGTTCCAGCAAGTGCTTGCACCCATGTATGGAGACTGTGAACTAACTTTGGCTACTGCTGTTCCAGGAAGAGAAATGATTCATTTTCAAACTTAAATCTTCGCGGACTTAATTACTATAATACAGAAATTGTGCCGCGCGACATTTTATCTCTTCATTCTCATCAATGGAAAACTTATTATCAAATATTTCCCTATTAATAGAGCTGTATTCTTAGGGGATAAATTCCAACAAAAATAGTGAGTCTGTTTTGAAACTCTAACAACAGTAGTGAGTTATGTGTTGAAATCTGGAATGTAATCAAGGTAAAGAGAAAAGGAAGTGAAATTACCACTCACCTACGGGGTGGGTTGGGGGGTGAGGTGTGGGATGTAATCTGTTTTTTTCTTTTGTTTGTTTGTTTGTCTGTTTTGTTTTTGCTTTTGTTTTTGTTTTTATTGGTAGTGGAATATGGGCACTGGTTAAGGGATGGGTGTTTGAGCATTGTGTAACTGAGATATAAGCCTGAGAACTTTGTAACTTTCCACTTGGTGATTCAATAAAATAAATTAAAAAAAATAAAAAATAAAAAAAATTAAAAAAAAACTAACAAACAAAAATATTGAGAAACCAAAAAAGTATCTTCACTTCTCCCCCACCCCAGGCTGACCCCCGCAGCCCTTCTCACCTCCTCCACCTGCATCTCCAGGGATTCTGCTCTGCATTCCTGATAAAGACTCAGTGTGTCAGCTCTGACTCCCTGTCCTGAACTCGCAGGGGCCAGTTGATACTAGTAACACATGGGCCCCCGTGCCTTCAGAGCTGGGCCCCAATTCTTCTCATTCCTGCACATGGTCACCCCTAATTTCATTCATTTCCTTGGATTCCTGTGCAAGATCTTCTTGGTGAGTGGACTCCTGGGAAGCAGAATGTAGAGTAGGAGTTTCTCTGACACTTCCTCTCTGGGCAGACACAGTCCTCCAAAGTCAAACCCTTATAGCAGGAGGGACAATGGGGTAGAGAGGGAACCTTCCTCACTGGGGTCCAATGGGAAGCTGGCAATGGACTGAGGAGGGTTTTGTCTCCAGGCAAGCCCTGAGTGTCCTGTGCTGCTCCTAAAAATTCACCTGGTGGACACTGCACCCAAGCTCAGCTCTATAGAGATCTATGTCCTCTAGACCCTTCCCAATACCTGCTGAGTCTCAGTGTTCCAGAACCCCCATGTCACTCTGAGCCTGGAGCTGTCCAGCTCCTCTCTGGCTCACAGAGGCCCCTGTGTGGGGACCTGCCCTTCAAAATGCTGATTGGGTGTTGGATGGGCCAGAGAGATGAGAACACGGTGATTAATCACATCCACACAAATGTGTAAAATATAAATCCTCACATTATAGGAACTATTATTTTCATATCTAGTTGTATTGATATCAACAGTCTAACCCCCTTCTTATTTTCAAAGAGACATCCAATCAATTTTCAGTAAATGTCCAGGAACAAAGTCAGTCATCCCCAATAGCAAAACCAAGTTTACTGGCCCTGTTGACACAGGCTGAAATCTTACTGCACTGATTACAGAATGGGACAATGTTTATATTTGCTTCATGGTGTTTTCCCTTCATTTTTGTGATGCAATGAAAACATGGCAGATCCCAAGAAAGCCTATGGATTCTTTTCATGCCCTCCAGATAGAGGGACTTTGTCCATGTACTAGAAGAAACATTTATCAGGGTATTTTACAACTTCTACCTTGTGATTGTCCCACTTGGTCCCTTGTAGTTATCTTGTAACTACAGGGACCTCAGGAATGAATCGATGATCGTGGTCTAGGGCAGCGGGTGCTCAAAGACTCACACATGCAGCATGGCCAAGAAAGAGCCACCCAATATGGCAATAGACTCTTAGTCATAAGACAAACTTTATTTGGAAAAGCAGTGGTTAAATAAGGGCTGATGGAGAATGCCTCTGTGCACCAGATGGGCGACATGCACATGGGGCAGATCCTGTGATTTACAGTTGGCAGCCTGGTTGTCCTGGTGTTGCTTATTGCTTCCTAAATAGACATGACTATCTGGGAAATAGCCTACAACAGTGTTGTATAGTGTATAACATAAGAAATTGCTGCAGTTAAGACATGGCTTCATAGTCTTAATTTATACTATACTCAAAAGTAAAACTACTGAGTTGCACTAGCTGCATTTCAAGTCTCTCCACTATAATCATCTGTTTAGCAGTCACACATTGGAAAAGCATGATCACAACTCATGATCAAAATCACTCAGGACCAGTGATGTAGAAGACCATGTATGAGACTCTGGGATTGAATTCTAACACACCAAGAATGTATTATGGGTCATCATTGGTTGACTTGTTCCCCTTAGTGTCTCATGGAGTCATAGGGACAGTCCTCAAAGGTCTTGGTCTAGAGCTCATGGCTCTGAGTCCTCCTCAGTGGTGCATACACTTTGGTTCACAGAGCTGGTTTGGGTTATCCTGGAAGGAGGAATGAGGCTGGATTAGCCACTCTAGAGAGGAGCCAAGAGCCCTCTGCTTTTTGCCATCCCACCACCACGGATGATATTATCTTTAGTCCTCAACTCTGGGACCCTCCTGCCTTTTCAAAAATAACATCTGTGCAATATTGTGGGTTTCACAGTTCTAGTACTTCCCCATTTTGACTGACATCTCTTTGAAAGTCCTAGTCACGTGCCATTTCTCCTCATCTAGTTAAAAGTTTATTAGTAATAGTAACCACTTTATTTTTTTCCCAGACTCTTGTGTGAAATTGTCCCCTTGTCACAAATCTCAAGGTCAGGATAGTTCCCTGGGCAAAATATGTTAGATCTGAAAGTATATAATAAGGCACACAAAAATACATCCAGAGGCTGCACTCAGAAAATGCTAGAATAACACAGTTAAGACTCTTTAAGGGCTAGAGATAAACTCAGGCATAAGATAACAAGACAGTACCAAGACTTTGTATTTTAGAGTGCCTGCTGATTGTCTCTGAGACACCCCAGCCTCTGCTCCTCCTACACCCACTGAGTGTGGATGTGCTCACCAACTGTCCTTAATGTCCCTGCCAACTTAAACACTGGATCTTCAGCTGGGGCCCAGTTCGGAGGGAGAGACATTAGATTGAATAAATGGCTCCTGTGTCCTCACTGGCCCTGCCCTGACACCCTAAAGCTTGGACATTTCTTGAATTGTGTTTGTTGGTCTCATTGTGTGTCTGTTTGTCTCATTCTCTGTGACCGAGCCATGATGAATGATGTTGAAGGTACCAAACAAGTTAGCTTCAGCGAGGCCCATTTCCATGTGATCTGGTGTAGGATAACATGGGTTTTGTCCTTTTAGCCTTGCCTTAGGAAACTTAGTTTACCTCAGAGCAATGGCCTTTCTGTATGGACACAGGAAGACAGTTAATAATATGCTTTGTAACTTGGGAGCTGATTGATTCCAATAATATTTACTCCTGGGCATCTGCTTTCTCAACTCAGTTGCCCTTAGTTCTTAACACCCAAAAAGCAGGGTCCCGACGAGGGACAGAATAAACCCAGGGCAAGCTGTGGGCTATCCTGGCATTGAAATGGGCTAGGCCAAAGCTCCACAATACTCAACTATAAGTTGAGGGCATGATCATGGACAATGCTGTCATGATCCAAAGGTAATGACTAGACTAGGACCCTGCTGGGGTTAGGAAGATTAACCTGGCCTGAGGACTGTGGTCTGGAATGTATAGTGAGATGTCCTCAGGAAGAACCAAACTTCATATCTCTTACTGTGCTCATACAGAATGACATTGCTAGAAATATTAGAAGTAGATTTACTATAACTATTTAAGCAGATTACTAGCTCACACCCTGACACAGTGTTGTTTGGAATCACACCTTTGAGTGGATCTCCTTAGATGAGATTTACTTAGATGAGATTTTGTTAATCTCCTCAAGAAATCATATTACCCTTCTTTGTTGATTTGTTGAACAATTAAACCCACCTTTGTGCTACTGCCCTATGTAATTTGCTATATAAACTGAGACTGTGGGGCAGAGAGAAGAGATAGAAGAAGATCCAGAGAGAGATCCAGAATCGGGAGAGAAGCAGAGAGAGAACAAAATCAACTGATCAAACAACCAGTTTGGCCTTCTTCCTTCCTTCGCCTGCCCTTGACCAACAGCCACACACAGCGCTTCCAGAGCACCGAACTCGGCGGTGAGACAGAGCTGCCCAGAGAGCCCACGAGTGCACACGCCTATAGGCGTGCCTTAGTTTTTTTACAATCTAGCTTGGGAAAGGGCTTTACAGTCTGTTCCAATGACTTGAAGAAACGCTCTAGATTCCCCAGGATGACAGAGATCACCAGCACCTGAAACCTAATATGGTGCTGTATCACATCTTGGCCACTAGATGGCAGACTGAGCCAGGAGTGAGAAGACCGTCCCTGGATCTTAGAAATACTGAGAGTCACAGGCCTGTGGTCAGCAGGGACAGGGGCTCTGTGGTGTGCTGGGAAAGTATGACGCCTTTAGAGACTCAGTTGGAGCGAGATTTTCACCCTTAACTGGCATGGGGATAGAAGTCCTTTTGTCTTTGAGGGTGGAAAGTGCACACCGAAGGACGGCTGTTGAAACATTGTATGACTGAAGCCCAATCATGAACAACTTTGTAATTAACTCACTGTGATTCAATAAAAATAAGCAACTAACCAAACAAATAAAATAATCCATTACAGAAGCCCTGTCATACGTTTGTACTATGAACTGTTTTGATCCCATATTTATTCTTCATATTTGGATATAGATCTGTTTAGGACAAGGGGAGGGAGGGACTCCTGCTGACAGGAAGAGGGTTGCACCAGAAGTGACCCTGTGGGACCTGGACCTTCCCTCTCCAGCTTCCCAGAGTGAGAGAATCCCGTGTGTGTGGTGTGAGCCCCCAGTCTGTGTGTTCCTGTGAGGGAGACTGAGCTGAGGCTTCACACCTGGCACCCTCTGAGCAGGGCCTGTCTCAGGGCACATTACTGTAATGGGGGAGAAGGGGAGAGAGGGGAAAGGGGCTTTGCTATTTTCTTCATCTTCACCACTTGCTTTTCTGCTTGCTGAGATAAAGAGCCTTCGTATTTATCCTTGGATTGTTGGCTAAAATACCAACATAACCTTTGAGATAAAACTGCTGAATGCTTTCTTTTCTGATCAGAAATTGAATCAGGATTCCCCTGCCATGATCCAGAAACTCATGAATAAATCTTGAAAGAGATCAACAAGTTGCAGAGATTCTTCTGGACCCCACGTAGGCTGAGTCATAAGGGGCCTCTTGGAGGAGGGTGGGTGAACCCCAGCAGCCAAAACCCTCCACATTCCACAATGGCTGCCATGCTCCTTGCAGGAGTCATTGCTCAAGACAAGCCTCACCCAAAAACTTAATCTCTTGAAAAACTCAGATATGCGGGTTTTGTGACTGAAATCTCCAGGCTTTCAGTGTCTGACTGGGCTACCCTCTCAGACCTCCCTGTACTTTTAGTGCCCCGACAGTCAGGCATATTATCCAAATCTGACACCCAGTTAAATATGTAACTTCAATTGTATCATCCCATTACCAATTTTTGACTTCCTGAAGCAACATCTCAACTCCACAACACTGATAAACCAGGAGTAGCACACCAGATTGGGTGTGATGTAAAATAGAAGATAACCAATATCAATTAAAAAATATAAACACATAAGGCTAACGTGTCACAACGTCATAGTGATCATCTTATATAAGATCTTAATGGCTGCATGGGGAGATACAAAAATCTTCACTAACTTTCTTCTTTTTTTATAATTTATTTATTTTTTAATTGGTGAGTCACAGTGAGGATACAGTTACAGATTCACACATTTTTGTGCTTATTTTTCCCTCGTGCAATGTTCAAGAGCCCATCCCTCCACCAATGTCCATTCTCCACCACTTATGAACCCAGTATCCCTCCCACCCCCCTATTCCATCCCCCTCACCCCACTCCACCTCTGTGGCAGAGCACTCCAATTTGTTCTCTCTCTCCTTTTGGGTGTTGTGGTTTGCAATAGGGGTATTGAGTGGCCATCATGTTAAGTCTTGAGTCTACTTTCAGCATGCATCTCCCTCCCCGTTCGAGATTACTAATCACATTTTACTTGGTGCTCCCTTCTCTATCTGGGATGAGTTTCCCCCAGCATGTGAGGCTAGCTTCCAAGCCATGGAGCCAATCGCCTGGTATTATATACTACTATTCTTGGGTATTAGTCTCCTATTCTGCCATTTTATATTCCACAGATGAGTGCAATCTTTCTATGTCTGTCCCTCTCTTTCTGGCTCATTTCACTTAGCATGATACTTTCCATGTTGATCCACTTATATGAAAAGTTCATGACTTCATCTTTTCTAACAGCTGCATAGTATTCCATTATATAGATGTACCAAAGTTTCTTTAACCAGTCATCTGTTCTTGGGCACTCGGGTTTTTTCCAGATTCTGGCTATTGTAAACAGTGCCATGATGAACATATAAGTGCAGATGTCATTTCGACTATACTTTTTTGTTTCTCCAGGATATATTCCCAGAAGTGGTATTGCTGGATCAAATGGAAGCTCAATTTCTAATTTTTTTGAGTAGTGCCCATATTGTTTTCCAAAGGCGCTGGACCAGTCGGCATTCCCACCAGCAGTGTAGAAAGGTCCCTTTCTCTCCACATCCTCTCCAAAGCGGTTGCTTTTATTCTTTTGGATGTGTGCCATTCTCTGTGGTGTGAGGTGATATCTCATGGTTGTTTTGATCTGCATCTCCCTGATGATTAGTGATGCACAGCATTTTTTCATGTACTTTTTGGCCATTTGTATCTCTTTCTTGGGAAAGTTTCTGTTCATTTTCTTTGGCCCATTTTCTGATGGGTTTGGATGTTTTCTTCTTGTAGAGTTCAACTAGTGCTTTGTATACCCTTGCTATCAATCCCTTATTGGATGGGTATTGGGTGAATATCCTTTCCCACTCTGTAGATTGCCTTTGTATTCTGATCCCTGTGTCTTTTGCGGTGCAGAAACTTTTTAGTTTAATGTAGTCCGATTTGTTTATCTTCGTTTTTACTTGATTGCTTACTTCCGTGTCATCTTTGAAGAAACCTTTAGCCTCAATATCGTGAAGGGTTTTGCTGACCTTGCCTTCGATGTACCTTATGGATTGTGGTCTGATGTTGAGGCCTTTAATCCATTTTGATCTGATTTTTGTGCATGGTGTCAGGTCGAGGTCTAAGCCATTCTTTTGCATGTGGTTTTCCAGTTATGGTAGCACCATTTGTTGAAGAAGCTTCTCTTGCTCCACTTCACATTTCTTGCCCCCTTATCAGAGATTAGATGATCATACATTTGGGGTTGTGTGTTGAGATATTCCACTCTGTTCCATTGGTTTGTGGCTCTGCCTTTGTTCCAGTACCATGCTGTTTTAATTGTTACCGCTTTGTAGTAAAGTTTAAGGTTGGGGAGGGTGATACCTCCCGTCATCTTTTTCCCCAGAATTGTTTTAGCTATCCGTGGGCGTTTATTGATCACTAACTTTCTTCTAAGAAAACATTTTTTGATCATTCTTCTAGCAAATTATTTAAAACAAGCAATATAAAATGAATTACTGAGGACATTCTATGTGGTCAGGCTGAAGGGGTACTTGGAAAAATTGGAAAAAAAAATGTGTGCTTTGAACTTGAAACAGCCGCGGGATACCGGGGCAGCCCCAGCCGGGGCTGGTGCTTGGCTCCGGCCGGCCGGGTTTTCGGCCCGGGTGCCCATGCCTCTGCAGAGCCGGTGGATGTGGAACGAGCGGGAACCAGAGACAGCTTTAGGAATTGGGGTTCCAGCAAGTGCTTGCACCCATGTATGGAGACTGTGAACTAACTTTGGCTACATGCTGTTCCAGGAAGGGAAATGATTCATTTTCAAACTTAAATCTTCGCGGACTTAATTACTATAATGCAGAAATTGTAAACCGCACGGCCGCTAACGCGGCTGCGTGACATTTTATCTCTTCATTCTCATCAGTGGAAAACTTATTATCAAATATTTCCCTGTTAATAGAGCTGTATTCTTAGGGGATAAATTCCAACAAAAATAGTGAGTCTGTTTTGAAACTCTAACAACAATAGTGAGTTATGTGTTGAAGTCTGGAATGTAATCAAGGTAAAGAGAAAAGGAAGTGAAATTATCACTCACGTACGGGGTGGGTTGGGGGGTGAGGGGTGGGATGTATACTGTTTTTTTTTGTTTTGTTTGTTTGCTTTGTTTTTGCTTTTGTTTTTGTTTTTATTGGTGGTGGAATATGGGCACTGGTGAAGGGATGGGTGTTTGAGCATTGTGTAACTGAGATATAAGCCTGAGAACTTTGTAACTTTCCACTTGGTGATTCAATAAAATAAATTTATTTATTTTTTTTTAAATTTTTTATTGAGTCACCATGTGGAAAGTTACAAAGTTTTCAGGTTTAAATCTCAGTTATACAATGCTCGAATACCCATCCCTTCACCAGTGCTCATATTCCACCACCAAGAATTCCAGTATAGCTCCACCCCGCCCCCTCACACCCCTAACCCCCCCACGCCCCTAGCCCCCCACCCTAAGACCCCCCCCGCCTGTGTAACTAATAAATTTCACTTTACTTTCACTTTGATTGCATACAATATTTCAACAAAACTCACTATTATTGTTTGGAGAGTCTCTCCCCTAAAGTCAGACCTGCTGAAAAGGGAGCATTAGATAATTTGTTTTCCATTGCTGAGGATGAAGAGGTATGAGGTCGAGTGACCACACTTAGTGGCCTCTCAGTTTTGGGTTTCTGAAATTTAGTATTTTAGTAACTAAGTCCAGAGAGATATCTGCCAGAAATTGCATCGTTGCCAACTTGTACTTCTCAGTTACATTATATTCCACATATGAGTGCAATCTTTCTATGTCTGTCTCTTTCTTTCTGACTCATTTCACTCAACATGATACTTTCCATGTTGATCCATTTATATGCAAATTTCATGACTTCATATTTTCTGACAGCTACATAGTATTCCATTGTGTAGATGTACCAGAGTTTCTTTAACCAGTCATCTGTTTTGGGGCACTCTGGTTTTTTCCAGATTCTGGCTATTGTAAACAGTGCTGCAATGAACATAGAAATACATATGCCATCTCTACTATACCGTTTTGCCAAAAAAAGAAAATAATTTTGGTGGGATGGTTCAATGGTGGTGGTATTGGGATACTGAAAGTCTGTGAGAAATCATCATGAACAGAAGGGAGCAACATGATGGTCGCCATAGCCATGCTGCTGGACCCGGTGTCAGGCTGCTTCACTTGTGCACCGGGGGCGGGGTGGGGGGGGAGGCAGATGAGACCCCTCCCAGCCCCAAGGGATCCAGCCCTGGAAGCCACAAACTTCCAGAACTCAACAGCCGCCTTGCTCACAGTCACTCTTTACACGCTCGGGCCAAGTCTCACCCATGAGTGAATCCCCAGAAAATCCAGGTATTCAGGATTCTGTGACTGAGAACTCTGGGTTCAAAGGGACAGGAAATGAAGATCCTTGGCCTGTATGCCCTCCACTCCCATTTCGGGCATCTCAGTGGTTGCGCCCATAAGCTAACCCTGGCTGGCGCCAGATAATCTCATCACTGGCCACCAGATCACATGTCCTTCTCTCCCAGAAGCGAGCAACATGATGCTCTTCATAACCACACCAGACCACAGCCAGGCTGTTCCATTGGGGTGCACCAGATGGGGGCAGGTGAGACCCCTCCCCCCCCCCAAGGGACCAAACCCGACAGCAGGAAACCTCCAGAACTGAACTGCCAACATGCTCATGGCTGCTCTCCACATGATCGGGCAAGCCTCACCCACAAGTGAATACTTTCTTTGGCCACAACACTTCATAGCACACCCCCTCCCTGTATCCCAAGAATACCGTACCACATTTGATGGTATTCAAAGTAGGAGGCAACCAACCTTAGAGGAAAATACAATATTATTTCAGTTTGCTTTGTGATAGGGATTGGGGTTCAGGATGGAAACACCCAAAAATGGTGGTCGGACTGTGTAATGATGGTGGAATTTGTGTTTGAATATTAAATGTAATCTAATATCGTGAACTACTTTATAAAAAAGAAAGAAATGTTAAAAGTAAAATTAAAAAATAAATCATCATGAACAACTTTGCAAACCACAGTTTTTACACAAAGTGAAAGGGGAATGCGTCAGACTGAGTGAACTAATTTCTAAATACTAATGAAGGGATGTCCTGTTGCTTTGTCCTCTAAGATGTCCTTGTGAACAATGTGTGGACCCCTCCAGCCTTCCTGACTGCTTCCCAGGAGAGGGTCCCTGTCACCTTCAAGTCCACACAGAGTGTGAGAATCATTTCACCCTGAGATCAGCCCAAGCCAGTGAGGAGAGAAAGTACCAGGATTTCAGTTTATGCCTCAATCCACCCAGGTGATCCCTGGCACCACAGTTTCCCCAAGTGTCTATGGGGCATTCCTGGAAGTCTCTAAGTACAACCAGGCTGACCTTGGTAGACACAGGCATGGGGTGAGCCCTGGTGGTCTCCAGCACCATAAGCCCCCAAAAGCTGCAAATCATCAACTCTTACACTGAACTGGTTGGCTCAGCTGGCCAAGAATTGCCTAGAGGGACAAAACGCACTCCCAGCATTGGTGAGCAGCTACTGCACCACACCCAGATACAGAAATCAAATAATCAGGAAAAAATCATAACTTTCTCCCTGGATATAGTTTGCCTAAGTCTGTCCTAGTGCTCTGTCAGGAATGGGACAGTGAGGGCAGACACAAGGCTCTCTCACCATCAGCAGAAGAGTGCTCCTGGTGACAGATATCCTACTTAGAAAATACCTGTTTGTCCACTGTGCCTATTGTGGTGTCTCTTGGGACTTAGGGCCTCTGATAACACATAATCAGGGACCAGCTCTAAAATCTCACTCTCTCATCCCATTCCCTTCCCCTCTCCTCCACACACAGCCCCGCCAGCTTCTCTGCCTCCTTGAGGGAGGCTGAAGTGTCTGGGGATTCTTTGAATTTCTGTTCCCAACTAAGACACCACATTTTCCTGAATCCACTACGGTGGGAGGGAAATAGTCAGGGATGCTGCACAAGGCCACACAGCATCCTTACTGACATCTTAGTGTACATACAAACAGGACAAACCCTACATTAATACCTGAAAATTGAAAGTCTTCTCAATACCTGAAAATCAGTTCATTCAGTCTGATTTGGTGCCTGAGAGTTGGGGCTCAGGTTTCTCTTACATCCAGTCCATTATTGACACCAATTATCGGAAATTGTGGTATAGAGAATAAGTAGGGATTGAGTTAAATCTCCCTCAGGAGGGCAGATGAGGCTCATTGGAGCTGGATCCTGCTGCATGAAGAGCAATGGCGGCAGGGAGGGGAGATCTCTCCTGCTCAGTCAGGTGTCAGGCAGCAACTGGCCCTGGAGGGTCCTGTCCTGGGCCCTGCAGAAGGGGAGCCCTGGGAGCTGCTCCTGTCTGACAGAAGAACTCTGGGAGGCCCCAGTCACAGGCTGATCACTGGAGAGGAAACCATCTCCTTAGATACCATGGTCACTGCAGCGCTCCCCTGGGACCTGCCACTTCCTGAAAAACATTCCAGACCCTCCCTAGGATACTCAGTACTTCGGCATGTGGATGTCCTGCTGTGCTAGTGGTTCATAGGTGTCTGGTTTGGTCTTGTTAGGTCTGTGGGGTATGATAGGACTGTTCAGAAAGAGTTGGGTTTGCAGTTCCAGGGACACCCTTCAGAATGAAAGAACAATGATGGTGGGGTGGTGGGATGCCACCCTTAGGAACCCGGTGCTGACTCCCTCATCATGGATCTCTGCCCTAGACAGAGTGACAGTTCTCCTTGTGTGAGTCCTGTCTTCATGCCACACTGACTGCCTCACCCCAGCTGGCAGCCTGCATCCCACAGAGGTGTCCTTGAGTCCATATGCTGTATGTGGCTGTCATTCACTGTTGTGTAGTGCTATCACCTCAGTCTTCTCAAGACACCAAGTCTTTCACCTGGTGTCTGAGAGATGCTGTGTCTTTGGAGAGACTTGAGGGTTGCAAGAAAGAAATGCACCAGTGATGAGACAGAAGATATTCAATGAGGAGTCGGTCAAGTTGGACTGTCTCAGTCACCCCTTCTGAACACATTTTCCTTTTCACTCACTGAATTCCTGTCTATAATAATAACAATTTCACACACAAAATAGTACAGTGCTTGGTGAGGGAGACTGACCCACCAGGAGTCATCAACTGGGGTCCACGATAAGCACAGGACCCACATAGCCCAGAGGACATGCAGATAAAGGCCTGACAGTTCCAGCACTGCAGAATTATAAGAGCTTTTCACCTATGGACCCAGAATGAACTGCTCACACAGGTGCCTACGTAATGTACCTAGTGATCATCAGGTTCTAAGAGCACTGACAGAGAGTTCCCCCGTCCCCCATCAAATAGAAAACCATAAAATTTTAATCCTTTTCAAAGTGCAGTAAAATATAGTACAATTTCTAAGCAAAGGAAAACTTCCCTTGCCTCAGTTATATCCAGAGATGAGAAATCAAAGGAATCTGTAGAATTCTGGGGAAGTCTATAACACTGTGGTCTGGCCAAGACAGTCTCTGTGTTTTTTTTTAATTAATTAATTAATTAATTATTTTTTTATTGAGTCATCATGTGGAAAGTTACAAAGTTTTTAGGTTTAAGTCTCAGTTATACAATCCTCGAACACCCATCCCTTCACCAGTGCACATATTCCACCACCAAGAATCCCAGTATAGCTCTAACCCACCCCCCACACCTCTACCCCCACACACCCCTAGCCCCCTGCCTGTGAAATTGATAAATTTCACTTTAATTTCACTTTGATTACATTCAATATTTCAACAAAACTCACTATTATTGTTTGGAGTTTCTTCCCCCTAAAGTCGGACCTGCTGAAAAGGAAGCATTTGATAATTTGTTTTCCATTGCTGAGAATGAAGAGATATGAGGTCGAGTAACCACACTAGAGGCCTCACGGTTTTGGGTTTCTGTATTTTAGTATTTTAGTAACTATGTCCAGAGAAATATCTGCCAGAAATTGCATCACTGCAAACTTGTACTTCTCAGTTATATTATATTCCACATATGAGTGCAATCTTTCTATGTCTGTCTTTTTCTTTCTGACTCATTTCACTCAACATGATACTTTCCATGTTAATCCATTTATATGCAAATTTCATGACTTCATATTTTCTGACAGCTACATAGTATTCCATTGTGTAGATGTACCAGAGTTTCTTTAACCAATCATCTGTTTGTGGGCATTCTGGCTATTGTAAACAGTGCTGCAATGAACATAGAAATGCAGATGCCATCTCTACTATACCTTTTTGCCTCTCCAAGATATATTCCCAGGAGTGGTATTGCTGGGTCAAATGGAAGCTTGATTTCTAATTTTTTGAGAATCGTCCATATTGTTTTCCAAAAGGGCTGAACCAGTTGGCATTCCCACCAGCAGTGAAGAAGAGTCCCTTTCTCCCCACATCCGCGCCAACACCAGTTGTTTTTGTTTTTTGGGATGTGGGTCAGTCTCTGTGCTGTGAGATGATATCTCATTTTTGTTTTGATCTGCATCTCCCTGATGATTAGTGATGTGGAACATTTTCTCATGTGCCTCTGAGCCATTCGGATTTCTTCTTTGGCAAAGTTTCTGTTCAATTCATCACCCCATTTTTTGATCGGGTTGGCAGTTTTCTTCTTGTGGAGTTCAACTAGTGCATTGTACATCCTTGATATCAACCCACTATTGGATGGGTACTGCGTAAATATTCTTTCCCATTCTGTAGATTGTCTTTGTACTTTGGTCACTGTTTCTCTTGAGGTGCAGAAGCTTCTTATTTTGAGATAGTTTCATTTATTTATCTCTGTTTTCACTTGCTTGGCCAGTGGTGCATCAGCTTTGAATATACCAGTGTCTTCAATGTTGTGCAGGGTTTTGCCGACCTTGTCTTCAATGTGCCTTAGGGATTCTGGTCCGATGTTGAGGTCTTTAATCCATTTTGATCTGACTTTTGTACATGGTGATAGGTGGAGGTCTAAGCCCATTTTTTTGCATGTAGCTGTCCAGTTTTGCCAGCACAATTTGTTAAAGATGCTTTGCTTGCTCCACTTCACATTTCTTGCTCCCTTATCAAAGATTAGATGGTCATATATTTGGGGGGTTGTGTCAGAGTACAAGACAGTATCTGGATCAGAGACAGTAGGAAGATGTGTCCTAACACAGAGGACCGGGACTCGCCCTTCTGTGCTCACACTGGGGCCCTCCTGGGGCTCAGGGAGGAGCATGTTCTCTGTGAGCAAAGTTCTGCTTCCCCACAGGGACCCACACCCCTGACTTCCCTGCAGCTGGGCTGGTCCCCACACACACCCTTCCCCCTCTGCCTGTCCACGCTCTCATTTGCAAGACCTCAGAGCTCATGCCTGGATACTCAATAATAGTCTGTGTCCCCCTGCAGGGTCAGCCTGTCTCACACCCAGAGTGGACATGAGGGCCCCTGTGCAGTTCCTCAGCTTCCTGCTGCTCTGGCTCCCTGGTAAGGAGGGAAATGAGGGTTTCCTGGACCTAGTGCTATCCGGGCATCAGGGATAATAAAATAAGAAGAATGGCCAGAATATGTGCTTCTATTTTCAATCCCAGGTTCCCTGTGTAAAATCCAGATGAGCCAACCTCCATCTGTGTCTGCATCTCTGGGAGAAAAAGTGACTATCAACTGCAAGGCCAGTCAGAGCATTAGTAATAGTTTAGCCTGGTATCAGTAGAAACCAGGGAAAGCTCCCAGGCTCCTGATACACTCGGCAACCACTTTAGGACCAGAAGTCCCTGCTCGGTTCAGTGGCAGTCAATCTGGGACAGATTTCACTGTCACCATCAGCAGCCTGAAGCCTGAAGATGCTGCCACTTATTACTGTCAACATTATCGTAGTTACCCTCCCACTGTGATACAGGCAAGAACATAAACCCCCAGAGATCAGCTGTGTGAGGCTGGGCTGCCCCAGCTGCCCGTACTGGTGCCTTCCCTGCTTAGAGTGTCAGATGAAGCTACATGGTGATTTCACAGGAAGGTTGTGAGAGATGTCACAAGGAGTTTCCTGACACCCTAATTCTCTCCCTCATCCTCATTCTAGGAACACAGACATGTTCATTCTGCTGATGTAATCCTTCATAAACAATAGTTTATTAGAGATGAGGAACCTGGGTTCTAATATCAGTTAGGGTTTATGCAAAGGAAAAATGTCTCCAGAGAAATTTCAAACAAGAATTAAAATTAACATTTATTTATGTACAAAACTATATTCTCTAACATATTTAGCAATGTGTGCTTTGAAGTGATCCAACAGAGTGTAAGGCAAGTTTCTTGCATTTGGCTGTGGGTTCTACAGTACTTTGACCTGTCAGGGGTAATCACTGAGCACAGAGCTGTGAGAATGTGGGATTTGGACCAAAGGAAAAAGAAAGAAAGAAAGATAGAAAGAAAAGAAAGAAAGAAAAAGAGAGAGAAAGAAGGAAAGAAAAGAAAAAAAAAGAAAAGAAAAGAAAAGAAAGAAAGAAAAAAAGAGAGAGAAAGAAAGAAAGAGAGAGAGAGAAAAAAGGAAAGAAAAGAAAAGAAAAGAAAAGAAAAGAAAGAAAAAGAGAGAGAAAGAAAGAAAGAAAGAAAGAGAGAAAGAAAGAAAGAAGGAAAGAAAAGAAAGAAAGAAAAAAGAGAGAGAGAAAGAAAGAAAGAAAAAATAAAGAAAGAAAGAGAGAGAGAGAAAGAAAGAAAGAAAGAAAGAAAGAAAGAAAGAAGGAAAAGAAAAAAAGAAAGAAAGAAAGAAAGAAAGAAAGAAAGAAAGAAAGAAAGAAAGAAAGAAAGAAAAAAGGAAGGAAGGAAGGAAGGAAGGAAGGAAGGAAGGAAGGAAGGAAACAAACAAAGAAGTATAGATGGGAAAGAGAAGGGGGAGGGGAGAAAAGGGAAGAAAAAGGGAAGCAAAAGGGAAGGGTAGGGCAGGGAAGGGAAGGGAAGGGAAGAAGCAAAAAACAGAAAAAATGAGTCTCAGGATGCCCCCGGATGCCACCCCTGAGTCCTTCAAACGAAAAATAAAATTTCCAGACAGACAGTCCTTTCTTATTCAGGGTTCAAACCAAAGGCACAAGGCTCCAGTCACCAGCTTGGGGGTATTTTTTGGATTTTCTTCACTATTTTAGGGTGGGGAATGACAGTCAGGGCTGCAGGACTGCAGGACACCAGGCAGCCTACAGGGCCCCTCCCCAAACCAGCCCCACAGGCAAACAGGCCTAAGCAGAGGCACAAGCCAAGGAGACAGAAATGAAATTTGGGAGTTTCCTAACAAAATAGGGGTGTCATCTGTTCGGACAATAGTGCTCATGCACTTATTAAGTTATTTGTTATAGTCTGTTACCATTCTATATAGATAGAGAAAACATCATCCACACACTGTTGAACCAAGGAAGGGTTCAAAATTTGTAAGATTTAAACTCTAATTTTTTTTTAAGTAAATAGATTTTATCAGAGGTTTCTGAGAGAGGGAGGAAGGGATAAGTGGGAGAGAGAAATAGTAAGAATTATGCGCTCAAGGGAGAACGCGGGCTTCTCCAAGGGTGGAGGAAGCCCCTACACATAACCGAGCTTTAGACACAAAAGTATGAAAGCATGAAAGTACACATCTCAATAGGGGAGATGTGGGCGACACATGTGCTCGGGTGACACATGTGCTCGGCCACGTGGGCAAAAGCAGCACATGGGCTCAGGCAGCATATGCGCCTAGACTCTAAATTTTTAAGTTCAATTATCTGCGCTGGTTATGGAACCCCTTGAGAGACTCTTGGGTGAATCCCTAACAGACCCTAGGAGTCACGACCTTGGGTCTGCTACGGCAAAAAGCACCCACTGCACTGACCTCCAGAGAGATAATTTGCTCCAGTGTGATATATCGCTGTAACTGAATTTAAGCCTTATTAATACATGTATAATCCTCCTGTTTCTTTAAATATAGTAAAATGTAGTTCAATCTGCATGATCTTAATTGACACTTTGGGATGCAGTTTGAGAGTATAAATGCAGGCTCAGTAAAGGAGGATTTATTTTTGTTCTGTGTCAAACTCTTTGAACAGAGGTGTCACCATGAATTCAGTTCATTAGGACCCAGGGAAAGGCAATTCCAAATTCTTGATTATAACAATGTGAAACTATTGACCTGATTACAACAGAATCAGAGAAATTTGACTTTCCCATGACCATTCTAATATTGATACTTGGGACTGAAACCATATCACGGGTAGGATATTTGCCTTGGATGTAGCTGACCTGGGTTAGACATCCCATATGGTCTTCTGAGCACCACCAGGAGTGATTCCTGAGTGCAGGGCCAGGAGTCAGCCCTGAGCATCATCAGGTGTGACTGAAAAAAAAGCAAAAAAAAAATGTAATAGGGGACACATATTTTTCTGTCAATTGCTTGCCTGAGGTTGACCAGACACATATTTACATGGTTAGAGCACCTGATAAATCAGAAATATACTAATTATGAGACACAATGAGGAGGCCAGAGTGATAGTGCAGTGTTTAAGGTGATTGTCTTGCATGCAGCATCCCATATGGTCCACCATTTACTGCTCGGAGCAGTTCCTAAGTCAAGAGCCAAGAGTAACCCAGAAGCACTACTGGGTGTGGTCCCAAAGCAAGCAAACAAACCATAAAACAGAACAAAAGAGACATTGACACACACCGATTTCACCCACAGTTAGACTGAGAAGTGTTCCATCTTAACCACTACCATCCAGGCTAAGTGAATGTTTCCACATTTTTCATGGACTAGAAGACACATGCATCACTTTGCTCAAGAGAAGTGACTCCTTCCTGGAGGTCTTTTCAAACCGATGCACCCACCTGTGTATTTGCATAATGTCCCGGGGGAGGGTCTGTATTGGACAGTCTCACATAAGAGTCAGATCCTCTGGCTGTCAGCTATCAGGCCTTCTCAGATCAACTCTCAAAATGAGGCTCCCTGCTCAGTTTCTGGGTCTGCTGATGTTCTGCATCCCAGGTAAGGGGAGCAGGGAGAAGAGAAAGAATGGGCTCAGATGGGGCTTGGCGGACCCACTGGTCTCCTTGTGTGTTTTGTCTGTGGTCTGACTGTGTGAGAGAGAAACATCAGGAATGTGGGGATGGCCCAGGGAAAGTGTAGAGGCCTGTTTCCCCATCCCTAAGGTCTCTTCACTGTGATGACACCCTTCTGGTGTAGGAGTATAAATTATTCAAGCAGTGACTTTCTCAGAAAACAATATTTTCCAAAAATAAATTATAGAATGGAAGCAATAAAATTGAGCCTATGTTTGGATGTAACCTGACACTTTCAAGAATCAATTTTCCAGGATCCAGAAGTGATGTTGTGATGACCCAGAGTCCACTCTCCCGGTCCATCATCAAGGAAGAACCAACCTCCATCTCCTGCACTTCTAGCCAGAGCCTCCTACATAGTGATGGAAACACCTACCTGAGCTGGTACCATCAGAAGCCAGGCCAACCTCCAAGGCCTCTTCTCTATAAAGTCTCTAATAGAGCCCCTGGGGTCCAAGACAGGTTCAGTGGCAGTGGGTCAGGGACAGAATTCACTCTTCAGATTAGCAGGGTGGAGCCTGAGGATGTTGGCGTTTACTACTGCATGCAAGGTTCATGGTATCCTCCCACAGTGATACAGCCTCGAACATAAACCTCCCTGCCTGGCCTGCCCCAGATGGCCGCACTTGTTTGTTGCTGGTGAGCAGACAGCAGAGCCTCTGCATCAGTGAGAGGAAGGCACTGGGGGTCTCAGGGGAGGAGGCTGCAGCTGTGGGTCTGGACTACGAAAGCCCCTGCTGTACTGCAGGCACCCCCCATTAGGGCCTCGTCAGAGGCATAGGCCTGGCCTGGCAGAGCAGCAGGTATGCAGGGGGGTCTATGCCGTGAATGACCAGTTGGAGTGAACTGACAGGGATGGGAAGCCCCACCTCCTCTTCTCTGCCTTGCCTATTCTTGTCAGTGAAATTTAACTAAATGTCTGACAACATGTTATTGTCAAGAAGAAAGTATTCAGAATATCTAGTTGAGATTCTTTTTTTTCAGAGGAAACTATTTGGTAATGTTGTTGGTCAGTATTTTCCCAATTTCTTAACTTTTAATCTTTTATAGTAATATAAAATAACATGTAATAGTAATATGACATATATACTTTACTTTTGATATTTATTTATTTTTTTGTTATTCTGTGATTTACAATATTGTTCTGGTTGTTTCTCCTCCACATAATTTCCACACCACATCTATCTTCACTGCACTAACATATATTTTATGTTATACTTATATATTTTTATATTTAATATTGTACATATAATACTCATATGTATATAATTATAATATGATACACATAGTGCACACTGTATCTTATATATAATATATTGGTTATATTAATATATTTGATTATATATAAAAACATTACTATTCTTACTATATAAATTACACAGTTCTTATTTAGAGGTTCTGAAGGGATGGAGGGAGAGAAAGTGGGAGATCGTGGAAAGTAACATGCTCAAGAGAGAACATAGGATTCTTCAAGGGTGGAGAGAGCCCCTACACACATCGCAGCATTAGATATGGAAGCATGAAAGTACACATCTCAAGAGGGGACATGAAGGCACCACATGTTCTCATATGCTCATAAGCTCGGGCACCATATGTACTTAGCCATGTGGGAGCAAGTGGCACCTAGGCTCAGACAGCATATGATCTGTGTGTAATGTTTATTAACATTGCTTTCAATTCTTTTGGTAAATATCACACTGCCAGTTGCAATATCTTATGGTAACAATTGAGTATTTTGTGTGTGTGTGTGGTTTTTGGGTCACACTCGGTGATGTTCAGGGGTTATTCCTGGCACTACGCACTCAGGAATTACTCCTGGTGGTGTTCTTGGAATCATATGGGATGCTGGGAATCAAACCCAGGTTGGCCGCGTGCAAGGCATACTTCCTACCCGCTGTGCTATAGCTCCAGCCCCAGAATTGAGTATTTTTAGTAATAAACCAACAATCCATGACCTCAACTGGCTGTTCAAATTTGCACTCACACCAGCAGTGTATGAGGTATTTTTTGCGTTTTTTTCCAAGATACAGTATTGTTTTGCACTCAATTTAGGACATCGTAAATTATGTGTTGTGGTGTCTCATGTTATATTACCGTTCCTCAATGACATATAATGTAGATCCTCTTTACACATGATTACTCATCATCCATAGAGTTTCTGTCTTATGAGTCTGTTAAAACTGTTGGCCTGTCTTTAGCCACATAGAATTGTTTGGTTTGGATTTGTTTGGGAACCACCCTGGGCTCACTCCTGGTTCCGCACTTAGGAATCACTCCTGGAAAGCCCAAGTTACCAAATTGGGTGCCAGAATCAAGTCCAGGATCAGCTGCATGCAAAGCAAGAACCCTACAGATTGTACTACCTCTCTGGACCATTATAAGTTTGTATTTTGACTGTAATTTCCATTGCTGCAACACAGTGCTCTCCTTCAGAACAGGAAGATCCTTTCCATGGTCGCTCTCCTGCCATTCTTCCTTAGCCCCAAGAACAATGGTGTTGACCTTTTCTCAGATTTTCTTTCCATTAAAGGTCATCAGTCCCTTATAACTTTTTTCTTTTTAATTCACTTATGAGTAAAATAATCTGGTATTGTATTTTTCAGCTGCTGTATCAGAAAACAACCACTAGATGGGAGGCAGAACCCAGAACTGACAAGGCAAAGAGCCTGGATCTTAGAAGTGCTGGAACAATAACTGAGTTAGTGTTTCGTGGTGAACAGGGGCAGCAGATCCTGTGGATGAGAGGGTAAATGTATGAAAGCAGCTCTCAGAAGGTGAGCTTTACACTAAGGATCATGTTCTCTTAAGTGGGGGGGACAAATACAGTATAAGTTGTCTGCCTGAGGACATTGGAGTTTACTACTGCATGCAGTTTATGGAGTTTACTCCACAGTGATACAGTCCCCAAATGAATCTCCCACATGGCCTGGGGCAGATGCCCACACTTATTCTTTGCTGGTGAGCCAACAGCAGCAATGAATTTCAGAGTCTAAGTGAGAGGAAGGTATTAGGGGTCTCAGGGGAGGAGGCTGCAGTGTGGGCTCTGGACCATGAGAGCCCCTGCTGTACTGCAGACACGCCCTTCATGATCCTGGGCGGGGTGGTAGGTGTACCAGAGGCCTTGGCACATTGCTGATTACAGATAAAATCATACATTAGAGTAACTATCAATTTCATATATATCCAGGTATAAATTAACAGCCTAATCATATTCTTAGTCCCAAAGAAATGTCCAATAAATGTTCAGTAATCATGTTGGAACAAAGTCATTCATCCTCAAGCAAAGGCAGCTCTGTCAGCAAGCTCAAAACAGGCAGCACAACTCACTGCAAAGACTAGAGGGTGGACAAACTTCACAGTTATTTCTCTGTGCTTTTTCTCCATGTCTTTAATGCTTCACAACATTACAGACCCCCCGAAAAAAGCATGCAGCTTCTTCCTCCAATACCCCAAGGGAGAGGGTCTCTGTTCCCTACAGGAAGCAGGACATATGAGGGCAGATAAAAATTATCCACCATATAATTTATCCATGTTTGTCACTGACACCCCAGATTGGTGACATGAGCAGGGGATGTACTCTGTGATTAACAATTGACAGCCTGGTAGTCCTGATGTTATTTATTACTTTCTACATACACTTTGTTAGCTGGGAAATACTCACAACAGAGGCGTATAATGTATAATATGAGGCATGGTTGCATTTAAGACACAACTGCATAGTTCAATATTATAATGACCTCAGAAATAAAGTGACTACCGAGTTGTGCTAGTTGCACTTCAAGTCTCTCCTACAGGATAATTTGTAGAGAGAGTCACACATTGGAAAAGCACAAGGCAAAGATCACTCTAAATCCAGGCATGTAACTTGGATATAAAAAACATGTTTCCCACGCACGTATGAAGTTCTGGGTTTGAATTATAACACACAAAGAACACATTTTTGGTCAAAAATGGTTGAATTATACCCTGGCTTTCTCATAGAGTCATAGGAATAAACTTTATGAGTCTTGGTCTAGAGCTCACGGTCAGGAGGGCTCCTCAGTGGTGCATCTACTTTGATTCTCAGGCTGGTCTGGGTTGTCCTGGAAGGAGGGATGAGCTGCATTAGCCAGTCCAGAGAGGACCCAGGAGCCCTCTGCTTTCTGCCATCCTACCCCCATGTGTTCCTTTTTCCTTACAGGCTCCTCCTCATCTCTGGGACACTCCTACCTTTTCAAAAATAGCATCTGTGACATATCATGGGTACACAGTCTTTCTCATTTTGACTGACATCTCTTCTAAAGTCCTAGTCATGTTCCATTTCTCCTCATCTAGTTGACAGTTTATTAGTAATATGAGCCACTTTGCTTTTCCCACACACTCTTGTGTGAAATTGTCCCCTTATTACAAATCTCAAGGTCAGGATAGTTTCCTGGGCAAAACATGTTATGTCTGAGAGTTTATAATCAGGCACAAAAAAATGCACTGAAAGGCAGCACTCAGAAAAGGCTAGACTAAAATACTTAGGATCTTTAAGGAGTAGAGAGAAACTCGGGCAAAAAATAACAAGTGTCCAGACTTTAGTACGTTAGGGTGCCTGCTGATTGTTTCTGTGAGACACCCCAGCCTCTGCTCCTCATGCAGCCACTGAATGTGGATGTGCTCACCAACTGTCCTTAATGTCACTGTCAACTTAAACACTGGCTCCCTGTTGGGACCCATTTTGGAGAGTACAACATTACATTGAATAATGTCTTCCTGTGAGCTCACTGGGCCTGCACAACACCCTGAAACTGGACAGTCATTGAATGTGTGTTTGTTTGTCTCCTTGTGTTTGTTTGTCTCATTCTCTTTGACTGATACCTGATGAATGGAAGCTGAAGGTACCAAACCCGTTGGCTTTATCGAGGCCCATTTCCATGTGGTCTGGCTTGGTGACAGGCTTTACAGGCTGTTCCAAAGACTTGGAGAAAGTCTCTGATTCCCCAGGATTACAGACATCACCAGCACCTGAAGCCTATTAAGTTGCTGTATCACACATTGGTCACTACAGGGTAGACTTACCCCATAAGTGACAGGAGAGTCCCTGTTCTTAGAAATACTGAAACAGTCACAGGCCTGTGGGAAGCAGGGACAGGGCATCTGTGGTGTGCTGGGAAAGTATGAAGCTTTTAGAGCCTGAGTTGGAGTGAGATTTTCACACTTTCCTGGTGTGGGGATAGAAGTTCTTTTGTCTTTGAGGTGGAAAATGCACACCAAAGGACAGCTGTTCAAACCATCTATGACTGAAGCCCAATCATGAACAACTTTGTAACTGTCTATCTCACTGTGATTCAATAAAAATAAGTAACTAAACAAACATATAAATTAATACAATATAGAAGTCCTGTCATGCCTTTGTACTATGAGCTGTTTTGATCCCATATTTACTGTTCATAGTTGTAGATAGATCTGTCGAATCAGATCAGGTAAAATTGAGGGATGTCACATGAGGGAATTAGATGGGAATATAGGGACATCAGGGAACTCCTCTCTGTCCCATCAGACACCACCCAGGAGAGGCCTTCTGGACAAGAGGAGAGAGGGACTCCTCTTGCCAGGAGGAGGGTCTCACTGGAAGTGAACCCGAGGAACCTTGACTCTCCAACTTCTCTCTTCAACCTCCCAGGGTGTGAGAATCCCAAGTGTGGGGTGTGAGCTCCCAGCCTGTGTGTTCCTGCGGGGGAGTCTGAGCTGAGGCTTTACATCCCGGCATCCTCTGAGTGGGGTCTGCCTCAGGGATACATGGTGGAAGTGTGTGTGAGGGGGCCAGGGAGAGGAGTGGGGGGGCTTCGCTAGTCTCTTCATCCTCATCCCATGATGTTCTGAATGCTGAGGAAAAGAGCCTCAGATTCATCCTTGGCTTATTGGCTAAAAGTCCTGCGTGGCCTTGGAGATGAAGCTGTTGGCTGTTTTGCTTCTCTGATTAGGAAATGGATCTGACTGAGTGAACCAATTTCCATGTATTGATGTTTGGGTTGTCCTGTTTTCTTGTTCACTTAGATGTCAGTGGGTACACTGTGCTCCCCTTCAGCATCCCTGACTGCTTCCCAGTAGAGGTTCCAGGTCACATTCAGGGCCACACAGAGTGTGAGGAGCATCTCACCCTGAGATCATCCCAACCAGTGAGGAGAGAAAGTACAGGGCTTGCGATTTATGCCTCAATCCACCCAGGTGATCCCTGGCACAAGTTTCTCCGAGTGCCTATGGGGCATTCTAGTACCACCAGGCTGACCTTGGTAGAAACAGGTATGGGGGGTGCCCTGAAGCCCCTCAAAGCTGCAAATCCTTGTCTGGCCAAGAATTGCTAGAGGGACCAACACACTCTCCCAGCACTAAGCAGCAGCTTTTGCACCATATCCATGCACACAAAAATCAAATAATCCAAAAAAAATCAGAATCTGATCCCTGGACATTGTTTGCTTACATTCTGTCCTGGTGCTCTGTTGGAGTTTGGACAGTGGTCACAAGGCTTCTATGAATAGCCTTGGGGTCCAGCAACATGACAGGGGGACAGCTCTGAAACCTCACTCTCTCTTCTCTCCTGTGTCTTTGCCTCTCCTCCACACAAGCCTCACAGCATCTCCCTTTCCTCCTTGATGGAGCCTGAGGTGTGTGGATTCTCTGATCTGCTGTTCTGAACTCACAGACCCGGGTCATCCTGTGTCACACAGGCTGCTGTATTGCAGGGTTGGGGCCCAGGTTCTTCTTACCTCCAGCATATTGCTGACCCTCAAGTTGTGATCCATCACCATGAATCCCTCATTGTGAAGAGTCCTTGTTGGTAAGTTTGTTGCACCAATTAGTAACTAAGTAGGCATTGGTTCTACGCTCCCTCAGGAGGGCAGATGAGGCACACTGGAGCAGGATCCTGCTGCATGAAAAGCAATGGCAGCAGGGAAGGGAGATCTCTCCTGCTCAGTCAGGTGTGAGGCAGCAAATGGCCCTGGAGGGTCCTGTCCTGGGCCCTGCAGAAGGGGAGCCCCGGGAGCTGCTCCTGTCTGACAGAAGAACTCGGGGAGGCCCCAGTCACAGGCTGATCACTGGAGAGGAAACCGTCTCCTCTAGACTCCATGGTCACTGCAGGGCTCCCCTGGGACCTGCCACTTCCTGGGAAACATTCCAGACCCTCCCCAGGACACTCATACTTCGGCACGTGTATGTCCTGCTAGGCTGGTGGTTCATGGGGGTTTGGTTTGGTCTGTCGGATGCTAAATTCAGTGGTAGTGGGAACCACAGCACTGTGCAGGGAGATCTGGGTTTGCAGTCTCAGGATGAAATTGCAAATTTGCAGTTTCTAGAATGAAAGAACAGTGATGTTGATGGGGTGGTGGGATGGCACCCTTAGGAACTCGGATGCTGACTCACATATCATGGATCTCTGCCCCAGTCCGGCGAGATACTTCTTGTGTGAGTCCTATATTTACCCCACAGTGATTGCATCATCCAGGGGGCACATACATCCCATAAGGTGTTTGTTTAATGTCTGTGCATCCCATATGTTGTGAGGAGGTGTCATTCACTGTTCCTCAATCTTTCAAGAAACTATATCTTTCATCTGGTGTCTGAGAGCTGCTGTGTCTTTGGAGCTACATGAGGTTTGCAAGAAAGGGATACACCTGTGATTAGACAGAGGATATTAAATGAGGAGTTGGTCAAGTTGGACTCTCTCAGGTACCCCATCTGAACACATTCTCATCTGGCCAGGTCAGAGGTAGGAGATAAAAGATAGGAAGAAAGTTCAAAGAGATCAAGAAATTTTCAGTTCTGTGTCAAGAAATTGGGAATAAGTTTTACAAGATGAGGAAGGAAAATTTTTGTTATTATGTTGATGTGGAAGTAATGGATAACATCTCAGGTGAAGGATGAAGAAATGAGAAGGAGAATGGGTTGGCCTGTCAGATATTCTTTAACTTAACCTTAACTTAACCCTCGTTTCTGACTCAAGGCCTCAAATGTTTGTACAATCCTTTTCACTCTTTGATTTCCTGTCTGCTAATAATGACAATTACCCACAGAAAACACTACAGAACTTGGTGAGAGAGACTGACGCATCAGGAGGCATGAGCTGGGGTCCACGTGTGAGCACAGGAACCACATGGCCCAGAGCACCTGCAGACAAAGGCCTGACAGTTCCAGCACTGCAGCATCACAACGGCCTTGTGTCCTTGGCATTGAACTGCTCATTCTGATGGCTACGTGATGTTCAGAATGTCCGTCAGGTTTACTGAGCACTGATAAAGAACACCTCCCCCAGAAAATAGAAAATAGAAAAAAGTAAAATTTTAATCCTTTAGGGACTGAAGTGATAGCACAGCAGGTGGGGCATTTACCTTGCACATGGCATATCTGGGTTCGATTCCTCTATCCCTCTTGGAGGGCCCAGCAAACTATCAAGAGTATAGCATCTGTACGGCAGAGACTGGCAAGCTACCCGTGGCATATTCGATATGCCAAACACAGTAACAACAAGTTATACAATGGAGATGTTACTGGTGCTCACTCAAGAAAATCAATGAAAAATGGGACAACAGTGCTACAGTGCTACAAAGTGCAGTAATGTATAATGCAATTCCAAAGCAAAGAGAAAGCTTCCCTTGCCTCAATTATATCCAGAGACTAGAAATCAAAGGAATATGTACAATTCCTGAGGAAGTCTGTAATAGTGTGATCTGACTGAGCCTTCTCAGGGGCAGAGAAAATAAGAAGCTGTGTCTTAAAGCAGGGAGCCAGGGACCCACCATTCTGTGCTCACACTAGGTCCCTCCTGTGTGATATGAATATGAACAGGTTTTTTTTTTCTCACATTGTTGTGTGAAACTTTCCCTGTAAGAAAAAGCCCAAGGTCTGCAAAGTCCCCTGGGTAAAACAGTTTAGATCTGAGAATATATAACCAGGCATACAAAAATGTACCCAAACATTGAAAATGTACCGGAAAATAATAGAGTAAACCATTTGGTGTCTTTGAGTTGTAAAGGAGAGAAAGAGAGAGAGTGAGAGTCCACACGTTATCCTTGAAGATTCCTGCTGATTGGCTCTGAGACAGTCCAGCCTCTACATTTCATTGAATGTGGAGGTGCTCACTCACTGTCCTTAATGTCTCTGCCAAACAATGCCTCACACATTGGGATCCAGGTTGCAATGACATTGCATTGAATAAGTGGCTTCCCATGAGCTCCCTGGGAGTGCCCAGGCCACAATGAATCTTGCACAGTCCTTGTATGTGTGATTGTTTATTGCTTGTGTGTCTGTTTCATTCTGAGCAACTGAAAACGACCAACTGAGGTTGAATTGAAGGTGACAACCTTATTGACTTTAGCGAAGTACATTTTTGTATAATCCAGCTTACTCACAGACTTTACAGTATCTTTTCCAAAGACTTTGGGAAAGTCTCTCTAAATTGAAGCAGCGCAGAAATCATGAGCTGAAACTTATTAAGTTGCTCTATCACACAACGGCCATGAGATGGCAGACAAACCCCATAGGTGACAAGAGAGACCCTGAATCCTAGAAACCCTGAGACAGTAACAGGTCCATTGTCAGCAGGGACATGGCTGTGGTGGGAAATTATGAAAGCTGTTAGAGTCTGACTTGTAGCAGATTTTTGCCCTTTCTTGCTTGAGAATAATAGTCTGTCCTGCCTTTCTGCTATGGACTTTTTATCCCCCAACCAGTGCTCATAATTTGACTTAAGCTCCTCTGTGATGTTTCAGAGATGGAGCAGTAGAGTCAGTCAAGTTAAACTGAGCTCACTGGAGGGGGATTAGATGGGTGTTTAGGGACACCAGGGAACACTTCCCACACTCCCCTCCCCATCCCCACTGGCACAAATTCCAAGAGAGTTTTGTGAGGACAAGGGGAGAGAGGGGCTCCTACTGACAGGAGGAGGATGTCATAAGAAGTGACTCTGGGGTACCTGAATCTTCCCTCTCCGGACTCCTATAGAGAATCCTTTGTGTGTAGTGTGAGCCCCCAACATGTGTGTTCCTGTGAGGGAGCCTGAGCTGATGCTTCACACCCAGCACCGTCTGAGCAGTGTCTGCCTCAGGGGCATCCGGAAAACGTCATACTGAGGCAACTTTCTTTCTTTTTCATATCTTCTGATTGCTAAGAAATCACAAATCAGTTTCACTTTTTCAGCCACAAAAAAAGAAAACTATAGGCCAATATCCGTGATGAACACAGATATGAAGATTCTCAAAAAATATTAGCAAATAGAATTCACCAACTCATCAAAATGATTATAAACCACGACCAAGTGGGATTCATCCCAGGGATGCAAGGATAGTTTAACATCCGGAAATCATCAACATGATCCATCATATCAACAAATAAAAGATAAAAATCATAAAATCATATCAATAGATTCAGAGAAAGCATTTGACAAGATCCAGCACCCGTTTATGATGAAAACTCTTGCCAAAATGTGTATAGAAGGGACTTTTCTCGATATAGTCAAGTCATTTATCAAAAGCCTACAGCAAGCATCATCCTCAATGTGGAAAAAACTAAGAGACTTCCCTCTAAGAACAGAGATGAGAAAAGGATGCCCACTCTCTCCACTTTTTTTCAATATAGTACTTACTGGAAGTACTTGTAATAGCGATTAGGCAAGAAAAAGATATTAAGGGCATTCAGACAGGAAAGGAAGAAATCAAGCCCTCACTATTTGCAGATGATATGATACTATACTTAGAGAACCCTAAAACCTCTACCAAGAAACTCCTAGAAACAATAGACTCATATAGTACAGTTGCAGGCTATAAAATCAATACCCAAATGTCCATGGCTTTCCTATACGCAAATAAGGAGAGAAAAGAAAGCGACATGATAAAAGCAATCCCATTCATAATTGTGCCACAAAAGATCAAGTACCTCATAATCAGCTTAACTAAGGAGGTAAAGGAATTATATAAAGAAAACTACAAAACACTACTTCAGGAAATAAAAGAGGACACGAGGAAATGGAAAGATATCCCCTGCTCATGGATTGGAAGAATTAATATTATTAAAATGACAATACTCCCCAAAGAATTGTACAAATTCAATGCAATCCCTATAAGGATACTCTTGACATTCTTCAATGAAATGGAGCAATCACTCCTGAAATTCATATAGAACAATAAGCCCCCACGATAACTAAAGGAATTCTTGGGAAAAAGAAAATGGGAGGAATCAACCTCCCCAACTTCAAACTCTACTACAAAGTGGTAGTAATTAAACAGCATGGTACTGGAACAAAGGCAGAGCTGCAGACCAATGGAACAGGGTTGAATACTCTGACACAAACCCCCAAAGATATGGTCATCTAATCTTTGATAAGGGGGCAAAAAATGTGAAGTGGAGCAAGGAAAGCATTTTTAACAAATTGTGCTGGCAAAACTGGACAGCTATATGTAAAAAAATGGGCTTAGATCTCCACCTATCACCATGTACAAAAGTCAGATCAAAATGGATTAAAGACCTCAACATCAGACCAGAGTTCCTAAGGTACATTGAAGACAAGGTCGGCAAAACCCTCCACGACATTGAAGCCAACGTTATCTTCAAAGATGATACACCACTGGCCAAGAAAATGAAAATGGAGATGAACAAATGGGACTATCTTAAACTAAGAAGCTTCTGCACCTCAAAAGAAACAGTGACCAAAATACAAAGACAGTATACAGAATGGGAAAGGATATTTACCCAGTACCCATCCAATAAGGGGTTGATATCAAGGATATACAAAGCACTGGTTGAACTCCACAGAAGAAAACTGCCAACCCAATCAAAAAATGGGGTGATGAGATGAACAGAAATTTTCCCAAAGAAGAAATCCAAATGGCTGAGAGGCACATGAGAAAATGCTCTACATGACTAATCATCAGGGAGATGCAGATCAAAACAACAATGAGATATCATCTCACACCACAGAGACTGGCCCACATCCAAAAAAACAAAAGCAATCAGTGTTGGCGCGGATGTGGGGAGAAAGCACTGTCCTTCACTGCTGGTGGGAATGCTGACTGGTTCAGCCCTTTTGGAAAACAATATGGACGATTCTCAAAAAATTAGAAATTGTGCTTCCATTTAACCCAGCAATACCACTCCCGGGAATATATCCCATAGAAACAAAAAGGTATAGTAGAAATGACATCTGCATTTATATGTTCATTGCAGCACTGTTTACAATAGCCAAAATCTGGAAAAAACTGGAGTGCCCCAAAACAGATGACTGGTTAAAGAAACTTTGGTACATATGTACAATGGAATACTACACAGCTGTTAGAAAAGATGAAGTCATGAAATTTGCATATAAGTGGATCAATATGGAAAGTATCATGTTGAGTGAAATGAGTCAGAAATAAAGAGACAGACATAGAAAGACTACATTCATATGAGGAATATACCAAAAGTAGACTATAGACCGAACATGATGGCCACTCAATACCTCTAATGCAAACTACAACACCCTACAGGAGAACGAACAAAAGGGAATGCCATGCCACAGAGGCAGGGTGGGGTGGTGGGGAATGGGGTGGGAGGGATACTTGGAACATTTGTGGAGGAGATTGAGCACCGGTGGAGGGATGTAAACAAAATGCAAACATGAAAGTTCATAAGTTTGTAACTGTACCTCATGGTGATTCACTAATAAAATTTATTTTAAAAAAACAATTTCACTAATTTCATTGGTCAGATAACTTGGTTGATGAAACTGTTGGTTGTTATATTTCGACTAAAAATCCTTCAAATTGAATGAACTCTAATTTGTTAGTTATGATTTGGGTGTCCTTATTCTTCTCCACTGATATGCCATGGGGAACACAATGCGACCCACCTCCAGTCCACCTGATTGTTCCAGGAGAAGGTCAAGTGTCCCTGCAGGACCAACATGAGTGTTTAGAGCATCAGAAACTGAATCTAGGTCTGAAACTTCTGCTCAGCCCATTCCCACGGAGGCTCTGCAGGATGGTGACAGCTGCTCTGTCCTCTGCTCACCATCAGAGGAAACTGCCACAGGAGCTCAGACAACCTCTGGGTGCTAGTCCCCCATCTCCTGCTCCTGTGGTGGAATGCACAGTCTTAGGGCCTCTTGTGACAACAGGAATCTGTGAACACCCTGTAGTCTCATCCTCCTTCTCCCCCAACCCTTTCTCTGGTCATCAGAACCACCGCAGGGCAACTCCTCTGGAGGAGAAAGTGCAGGCAAAAGTGTGTGTCTTATCTGAGTTGCTCTCCTGAGTACACACACCCAGTTAATCCACCTTCACTCTCCTCTGGTGTCCTTTGTAACTGAGGTCTCTTTCTCTCCAATCCTGCCACTAGCAACCCTTATTCTGCCCTGTCTCAGTGAGTCCCTGTGCAGGATTGTCCTATGGTAAGTGGCTAATGGGAATCATGAAGTAGGAATTGGTTAGAAATTTGTTCATGTGGCCACCAGTGGTCCAGTGAGAGCAGAACCCTGACAGCCTTAAAAATCAATGGAGGTAGGGTGAGGGGTGTGTGTGTGTGTGTGTGTGTGTGTGTGTGTGTGTGTGTGTGTGTGTGTGT
>JASTTN010012668.1:260170-284353 GCA_030324115.1 Sorex maritimensis | reverse complement strand
TGTGTGTGTGTGTGTGTGTGTGTGTGTGTGTGTGTGTGTGTGTGTGTTGGAATGGGGAAAAATCTCTCCTGCCCAAGTCAGGTTTGAGGCCTCAAATGGCCCTGGATGATCCTGTCAAGGCCCTTCACAATGTGAGGCTCCCTGTGCTGCTCTTGTCTGACAGAAGCACTAGGGGAGGCCCCAGTCACAGGCTGATCACTGGGGGGAAACACATCTCCACTAGAATTTATGATCACTCTAGGGCTCCCCTGGGACCTTCTGTGGCACCTTCCATGGATCTATGGCCATACCCAGGACTCTGGAATTCTCAGAAATAGAAAACTACCAGCCAGGTCAGCAGTTCATGGAGGACAGTCCTCGGATATCAGGAAGCTTGAATTCGATGATGTGGATGGTCTGTGGGCCTTTCAATATTTTGGTGGTTTTCACTCCCAGGGGCATTCTACTGAAAGAAGAAACAGTGAATAAATGGGGGTGGGGTGGTGGGGGTGGGCAAGTCATCACTAGAGACTATACTGACCCATCTCACCCAGCACTCTACCCTCACCAGCTCATAGGCCCCTGTTGCAGCCAAGATCCGAGGTTGGACACTCCCTCATGCTCATTTGATGCCCACCTTAAGACCTGAGAGTCATTTCTCTGTGGACTTGTAGCCTAACCATACTTGATTCTCAGTGAACTGCATCTGGGTTTGCTGAGAGCTGCCAAAGTTAGAAGAGATGTGTGGAAAGATAATACAGTTTGTATGGTGTTTGCCTTGCATGTGGCAAACCAAGAATCAGTCCTTAGCATCCCATAGCGTATCCTACACCGCTATCACCTAGCCTTGTCAGGAGTGATTCCAGAGTATAGGGCCAGGAGTAAGCCTAGGGAATGACAAGGTGTGGTCCAAAAAAAATCGAAAACAAAAAAAAAAGAGAGAGGTATGATAAAATCTAAACTGAAAGAACAGAGTGTATTCAAGGGGAATTCCGTGGAGGCAACTCATCTCATCTATCCCTTCTGGACTCATTTCCACTGGGCCAGCTCAGAAGGGAATATTTCAGGGAAAGAGGGACTGAAAAACATGGAAAACTTTTCAAAGAAAAAAGAGTGCATGTCGGTGGTTCTAGGAAGGCAGAAGCTTTTCTAAACGTGGAGAACAAACTTCACAATCTGAGGCTGAGTTGGAAGTCATGAGACTCTCTCTCAGGAATAAATTTGGACACAGCTTGTTAATCATGGCCCCTAAGATTTTCTTCTGTTACCATTCATCTGTGGATGGTAATGATGACATCTCTGAACCCAAAAATACCAGGATATCAATGCTAAATGGAAGATTGCACGCCCTCAATGTGATCCAAAGATGTAAAATTGAAGGAGTCTACAATTCCTAGAGAGTCTGTGTGGCTGTGGTCTGATGGAACCTGTCCTGTACAAAGAGAGCAAGAAGAAGTGTCCTGACTCTCGGGATACATGGGTCCCGCTCTTCTGTGTTCACACTGGGGCCCTCCTGGGGCCCTGGGAGGAGCATGTTTTCTGTGGGCAAAGTTCTGCTTCCCCACAGGGACCCACACCCCTGACTTCCCTGCAGCTGGCCTGGTCCCCACACACACCCTCCCCCCTCTGCCTGCCCAGCCTGCCCAGCCCCCTCTCATTTGCAAGTCCTCAGAGCTCATGCCTGGACACTCAATAATAGTCTGTGTCCCTCTGCAGGGTCAGTGTCTGTCACACCCAGAGTGGACATGAGGGCCCCTGTGCAGCTCCTCAGCTTCCTGCTGCTCTGGCTCCCGGGTAGGAGGGAAATAAGGGCCTAATGGAGGTTTAATGAGGTTTCAGGGAAAGTAACTTTAAAGTTTAATGAATGCTGGTAATGATGTGTGTTTCCATTTTCAACCCCAGGTTTTCGGTGTGATATCCAGATGACCCAGTCTCCATCCATGACTGCATCTCTGGAAGACAGAGTCACCATCACCTGCAAGGCTAGTCAGAGCATTAGCAATCACTTACACTGGTATCAGCAGAAACCAGGGAAAGCTCCCAGGCTCCTGATCTCTTATGCAACCAGTTTAGGACCAGACGTCCCTTCCCGGTTCAGTGGCAGTGGATCTGGGACAGATTTCACTCTCACCATCAGCAGCTTCAAGGCTGAAGATGCTGCCACTTATTACTGTCAACAGAGTAATAGTTTCCCTCCCACAGTGATACATGCCAGTACATAAACCCACAGAGATCAGCTGTGTGAGGCTGGGCTGCTCCAACTGCTCCTCCCAGAGCCTCCCCAGCTGAGGGTGTGTCAGATGCAGCCAGACTGTGCAATGATGGACAGTTCTGGTCAACGTCCAAGTACAGTTTTAGGTCCCATTAACTTCCTTCTCATTCCAGCAGCACTGACATGACAACAGATCTTCTGATTGAATTTATAGAGATAATTTTCCTGAACTAACAGGTGACAGTCTCAATTAGAGTTCAGATGTGCTGGCCTGGTCACTCTAGAAGGCCTAGAAACCATGTTTTATGGATATTTTTTATAATCACAAATACTGCCACCCTAGTTTTGAGGACACGTGAGCACTTTCATAGCTCACACTAAGGTCGTCTCACAAGGTGTATCCTCACCCACCATGATGTCCTGTCTGATGTGGGCAGAGGCTGACCACCTGAGGCTCCTCGTTCATGTAAAATCTATGGGTTCTGATCTGGTCCGGATAATTTCAGAGGAGGCACAAAGTTGTTGAGTAGTCGACATTAAGTGTCAGGAGCCCTCAGCTCCCTGACATTTTGCCATGTTCACCTGTCATTTCTTCCTACTTCCTTTCTGAAATTACACCCATGTGATGTTAGGATGAAAGAAAGTTGTGTTTAAGTTCTGGTGACACACATAGCTCCTGAATTCCTAGTCCCCTATTAGTCATTTCTTCCCAACCTACTGAGCGGTACATTTATTTATTTTATTATTCTTTTTGGTTGAGTCCTCCTTTTATTTATTTATTAGTGAATTACTGTGGAGGAACCATTACTGACTTACAAACTTTTGTGCTTATGTTTCAGTCATACAATGATAGAGTCCCCATCCCTCTACCAGTGCCCATGTTTCACCACCAATAGTCCCTGCATCCCTTCCACCACCCCTCCACCCTACCCCCACACACACACCCAGCCCCGCCTCTGTGGCAGGACATTCTGTTTTGCTCTCTCTCTTCTTTTGGGTGTTGTGGTTTGCAGTAGAGGTGTTAAGTATTCATGATGTTCGGTCTATAGTCTACTTTCAGCCAGCGTCTTCCATTCTGAGCAGGCCCTCCTCCACCGTTTACTTGGTGGTCCCTTCTCTATCTAAGGTGCCTTTTCCCCCAGCATGGGAGGCTAGCTTCTAAGCTGTGGATTAATCCTTCTGGTACTTATCTCTGCTGTTCTTGGGTGTTAGTCTCCCATTCTGTTACTTAACATTCCACAGATGAGCACATTCTTTCTATGTCTGTCCTTCTCTTTCTGACTCATTTCACTTAACATGAAACTTTCCATGTTGCTCCACTTATATGCAAATTTCATGACATCATTGTTTCTAACAGCTGCATAGTATTCCATTGTGTAGATGTACCAAAGTTTCTTTAACCAGTCATCTGTTCTCGGGCACTTGTTTTTTTTTTCCAGATTCCGTTCATTGTAAACAGTGCTGCAATGAACATATAAGTGCAGTTGTCATTTCTACTATACATTTTTGCATCTCTAAAATTTATTCCCAGAAGTGCTATTGCTGGGTCAAATAGGAATTTGATTTCTAATTTTTTGAGAAGCATCCATAATATTTTCCAAAAGGACTGTGCCATTTGACATTCCCACCAGCAGTCTGTGCTTGGTTGACTTCTATCGTCACTGCATGATGGTCTGAAAAGGTAGTTGATACAATTTCTATCTTTCTGATTCTATTGAGATATGTTTTGTGACTCAGCACATGGTCTATTTTGGAAAATATTCCGTGTGTGCTGGCAAATAAATCTGTGTTCTTTCATTTTGGGATGCAAAGCCCTATTTCGATCTATTGGCCCTCTCTATTCTTTTTCTTCCTTCAAAGCCAGTGTTTCCTTCCCGAGTTTTAATTTTGTTGATCTATCTAGAGGTGATCTATCTAGAGGTTGATCTATCTAGGGCTGCTGAAGTCTCCAACTACTTTTATGTTGCTAGCAATTATCCTTGTTAAAATCTGTCAGGAGTTGTTTTATGCATTTAGCTGGTCCCTGGTTAGGTGCTTATATGTGTAGGTGTGTGATTTCTTCCTGCTTTACATATCCCTTGACTGGTAAAAATTGGCCTTTGCTGTCCCTTCTAATCTTTTTCAATCTTAAATCTATGCTGTTGGATACTAATATGGCCACCCCGGTTTTTAGAGGGAGATTTTTGCTTATAGGATTATTTTCCATCCTTTGACTTTGAGTCTATTTGCTCTGACTCTTCAGATGTGTTTCTTATAGGCAGCAGAATGTTGGGTTTAGTTTTGAATCCATTTTGTCAGTGTTTCTCTTAATTAGTGCATTTATACTATTTCATTGAGGGAGATTATTATCATGGGTTTTGTGCCATTTTTCTGTATGGGATTGTTGTGCTTTTAGGGTTTTTTTTTGTCTTGCAGTAGCCCCTTTAGTCCTTCTTTAAAGTTTGGTTTTGAGTCTATGAAGTTCCTGAGCTGTTGTTTATCCATAAAATTGTGTATCATTTCTTCAAGTTTCAGTGAGAGGTTAGCCAGATAAAGTATTCTTGGTGAGGCGATAGTTTCATTGCATTTTTTCACTATATTCCACCATTGTCTTCGGGCTTGGAGGGTTTCCTCTGATAGGTCTGCTGTAAATCTAAGGGGTGCTCCTTTGGATGTGATTTCCTTCTTTGACCTTGCTGCTTGCAGTATTGTGTCTCTATCCATGGAATTCATCGTTCTGAGTATAATATGTCTTGGAGTCTTTTTCCTAGGTCTCTCCTAGCAGGCACTCTTCAGGCTCCTAGGATCTGGATGCCTGCATTCTCCAGCTCTGGGAACTTTTCAGCAATGATATTTTTAACTGTGGCTTTTTCATTGTGATTTTCTCCCTGTCCTTCTGATACTCTGAAAATTCTAATGTTGTTCCTCTTGAAATCATCCCCTAGGTCTCTGATTTGTCTAAGAGCAATTTTGAGGCTTTTTCCCATTGCTTGTTGTTGCCTGTAAGCTTCCTGCAGCTCATCTTCAGGCTCACTGATTTTGTCTCGGATATGACCATTGTACTATTGAGGGCATCTCCCAAGTTTTTAATCTAAAGAATCCTTAATTTGTTACACTTCATTTTGTAGTTTTACTATTTCTGCTCTCATTTCTTCCTGTATTTTCCTGGCTGTCTATTCCATTTTTTTCGTTCATGTCCTCCTTAAATTTCCTGGATGTCTGTTGAGCCATTCCTTTGAGTTCATTGAACATCTTCAATATTTCATCTCTGAATTCTTTATCAGAAAGTTCATATTTGTGGGCAATGCTTGTTGAGGCACTGGACCCTTTTTATCATCTTTTTCTTTGTGGTGGGGATTTTGGTTGTTTTTTCATGTGTTTGTAGTAGTATGGTGGTGGAAGCTTCCAGTTCACTATAAGTATTCCCCTCTTCCTCTCAGGTGCTCCTCAGGGGCTTAGGTGAGGTCTCTAGTGAAGATTCGGAGCATGTGTTCTTTTATATTGGACTTTACAGCTTGTGACGCCAGTATTAGGGTGCAATTGGAATACACTAATGAAGTATTGTCCTAATGTGTTTGAGATGGCCAGGATAATCTCCACAGAATTAGTTGATGGAAATGAAGATATAATTTAGGAGTGCCAGAAAAAACCACGCCCACTTCAGCAGAGGCCACGCCCCCCACAGGGATATAGGTGGGGGGCAGAAACCTGGGAAATGAGAAAAGCAGGAGTGGCACTAGAGCATGGCATGGGGGCGGATAGGATACTGCTGAGGAGGTGGGCCGGCTCAGGGTCCAAGGACACAACTGAGGTCCTGGCATAGAGGAAGTGGTGTTCTGGATTCCATTACTGACCTGGAAAGGGAATAAACCGGGAGCGTTGCTGGAGGGTAGCACGGGGGCCGATGGGATGGAGCTCGAGCAGTCTATTTCGAAGGGAGTCATTTTTGTTCTTACTGACTGGACGGATAACATGTATTATAATATCTATTTCAAACACTTATAAAAAGTCTCTAACAGAGTCACTGGCACATACTTCTCAAATCATTTCAGCTGTTGTATCAGAAAACAGCCACTAGATGGGAGACAGAACCCAGAACTTACATGGCAGAGCTAGGATCTTAGAATTGCTGGGACAATAATTGAGTTAGTGTCCTGTGGTCAATCGGACCATCGGGTCCTGTTGGTGTGAGGGTAAATGTGTGAAAGTAGCTCTTAGTGGCTGAGCTTTACACAAGTGATCCTGTTCTCTGAAGTGTGAACACAAGTGCAGTACAAGCTGTCTGCTATAAACATTGTGGGTTTGCTCATGACCCCCACATCTCCATCTGACATCATGATTTAGTTTCACTTCAACAATTAGCAGATAGAGACGATAAACCATCACTGAACGTGAAATGATGTTCCAGTATGGGAATTAAATGAGAGGATAAAGAGACCAGAAATACCCTCTGTCCCCACAGGCACCACTCAGGAGAGGCCTGTGAGAATAAAAGGAGGGAGGGACTCCTGCTGACAGGAGGAGGGTCTCACTAGAAGTGACCCTGAGGGACTTAGACCCTTTCTCTCCAGCTTCCTAGAGTGAGAGAATCCTATGTGTGTGGTGTGAGCCCCCAGAGGGTGTGTTCCTGTGAGGGAGCCTGAACTGAGGCTTCACACCCAGCACCCTCTAAGCAGGATCAAAGAGTGAGTGCCTCGGGGTCTCTTCAAGGCATAGGGGCTTCACTGTTCTCCCCACCATGACCCGTCACTGCTCCTACTGCTGAGGAAGAAGAATCAGGATTCATTCTTGGCTAATTGGTTGAGAGTCTTACATTGCTAGTAGGTGATTCCTCCTGCAGGCAAAGACATTGTGTCCAGCAGACAGCAGGGTCTCTCACAGCTCAATGTCAGACACCAGGAAGAAGAGGCAGGAAGCAGCAGGACTCTACTTCCTGCATTATGAGGGGAAAATAAACAACCGTTTCTTCTGTGTTTATCTCATCAATGTTATGAAGTCTTGTCGCTAAGAGGGGTTTATATTTTCTTTGTCAAGCTCTTTGTACATAAACATAATGAAATTTATTTCACTGGTCCAGGAAAATACAATTTCTAGTACTTGTTTATAACAATATGGAATTTCTGTCAATCTGATACCAACAGAAAGCAAAGAATTATTGACTCCCATGACTGTCTTAAAATATGAGACTTTGAATATCTGAGCAGGGAATTGTCTCATACTGGACATGAGAGAGATGGAGATGCATCAAGGTCAGAGTTTTCCTTAGGATGATGTGGACATATTTTCATGGGAATAAAGTATTTGATTCACCAGAAATCTACTATTTGTAAATGATAAAGGGATAAAAGCCCAGTTATTCCATATTAAGACTGAAAAAAGAAAGCCATTTCCATTCAAGCCCCTACCTTTTGAGCAATCCCCAAGGCCTATCATTGTTTTATATAAAGAAAACAGAAAACACAGTCACTTTGCTCACATGGAGGTGCCCCTCCTTAGTATGTTTTTGAACTGACACACCCACTCATGTATTTGCATTTTTCCTGGGGGAGTCAACATAACTGTCAGCTCTGCTCTTGCTTTCACTCATCAGAACTCCTGTGGTCAACTTCTCAAAATGAGGTTTGTAGCTCAGGTCCTTGGGCAGCAGGGAGGGAGATCTCTCCTGCCTGCATCCAAGGCAGCAAATGGCCCTGGAGGGTCCTGTCCTGGGCCCTGCAGAAGGGGAGCCCCAGGAGCTGCTCCTGTTTGAAAGAAGAACTCGGGGAGGCCCCAGCCACAGGCTGATCACTGGAGAGAAAACCGTGTCCTTTTTGTTGTTGTTGTTGTTTTTTAATTAGTGAGTCACAGTGAGGGTACAGTTACAGATTCAAACATTTCATGCTTGTTTTTCCCTCATGTAGTGTTCGGGAGCCCATCCCTCCACCAGTGTCCATTCTCCACCACCAATGATCCCAGTATCCCTCCCACCCCACAATCCCATCCCCCCACCTCACCCCACCTCTGTGGCAGAGCATTCTAATTTGTTCTCTCTCTCTCCTTTTGGGTATTGTGGTCTGCAATAGGGGTATTGAGTGGCCATCATGTTCGGTCACTAGTCCACTTTCAACGCACATTTCCCTTGCCACGAGAGATCTCCACTCACAATTTACTTGGTGTTCCCTTCTCCATTTGGTATGACTTTCCCCCAGCGTGTGAGGCCAAGTTCCAAGCCATGGAGTCAACCTCCTGGTATTGTATACTACTATTCTTAGGTATTAGTCTCCTACTCCGTTATTTTATATTCCACAAATGAGTGCAATCTTTCTATGTCTGTCCCTCTCTTTCTGACTCATTTCACTTAGCATGATACTTTCCATGTTGATCCACTTATATGCAAAGTTCATGACTTCATCATTTCTAACAGCTGCATAGTATTCCATTGTATAGATGTACCAGAGTTTCTTTAACCAGTCTTCTGTTTTCTGGTACTCGGGTTTTCTCCAGGTTCTGGCTATTGTAAACAGTGCCGCAATGAACATATAAGTGCAGATGTCATTTCGACTATACTTTTTTGTTTCTCCAGGGTATATTCCCAGAAGTGGAATTGCTGGATCAAATGGAAGCTCAATTTCTAATTTTTTGAGAAGCGTCCATATTTTTTTCCAAAGGGGCTTGACCAGTTGGCATTCCCACCAGCAATGCAGGAGGGTCCCTTTCTCCCCACATCCTCTCCAACAGCGGTTGCTTTTGTTCTTTTGGATGTGTGCCATTCTCTGTGGAAACCGTCTCCTCTAGACTCCATGGTCACTGCAGGGCTCCCGTGGGACCTGCCGCTTCCTGGGAAATGTTCCAGACCCTCCCCAGGACACTCAGTACTTCGACATGTGTATGTCCTTCTGGGCTACTGGTTCAAGGGGGTCTGGTTTGGTCTGTCAGGTGTTAAATTCAATGGTGGGGGGCCATAGGACTGTGCAGGGAGGGCTGGGTTTGCAGTACCAGGGACAGCCTCTAGAATGAAAGAACTGTGATATTGATGGGGTGGTGGGATAGCACCCTTAGAACCCGGATGCTGACTCCTGCATCATGGTCCTCTGCACCAGCTCAGAGTGATACTTCTTCTGTGTGTTCTATCTTCACTCCACTCTGACGGCATCACCCCAAAATGGTACCCTGCATCCCATAGAGGTGTTTGTCTACTGTCTGTGAATCCCATAAACTGTGAGGGTCTCTCATTCACTGTCCTGTAGTGTTATCACCTCAATATTCTTTAGATGTTGGGTCTTACATAAGGACTGAGAGCCTCTGTGTCTCTGGAGCAACACGAGTTTTGAGAAAGGGATGAACCCCTGATGGACAGATGAAATCCAATGAGAGCTCTATTGAATTTCACCGCACTGAACTATGCTCAGGGGAAGAGGACGAAAATAGAAAGAAAGTTAAAGAAGGCCAAGGAATTTTCATGTATGTGTCATGAAGTAGAGCTGGAAAAGGAACACGGTTTTGAAGATAAGGAGGGAAAATCCCTCTATTAGGCTGAGGTAGAAGTAACGGGATTGTATCTCAGGTGAAGAAGTTTGGAGGGATGAGCAGGAGAATGGGTTGACCTATTAAGATATCATCATCATCATCATCATCATCATCATCTCGTTGATCATTGAATTTCTGGAGCAGTCTCAGTAACATCTCCATTTTTCCAAGCCCTGAGATTTTAGAAGCCTCTCACTACTCATCCTTCCAAAGATGCTGTACTGGAGGCTGTATCAGAGTCAGAGGAATGAGACCCAGCTTGTTACTGGTTTTAGCATATTAATACACCATGGGGACCTTGCCAGGCTCTCCCATGTGGGCAGGAAACTCCCAGTAGTTTGCCAGGTTCTCCCAGAGGGAGAAGGAGGCTATAAGATATCACGCGGCTGCAAAGTGGCCGCATGATTCCGGGAGCTGGCTTTTAAGTTTCTGGATGCTGGCCATTGACAGGATTACACAGCGCAGGGGGGGCACTCCCTGGTGTGACCACCTAGCTACTGGGAGATGGGAAATCTGGGTGGAGGAGGCCCAGTCCCGATCCGAGCAGCTTTGGAGGTCTCAGCCCCAGGTCCCACACACCTGGGTTCCTCTGCCAGTTCCTTCATGCGTGAGGCTTGTCTGAAAGTGTGGAGAGGGGCCTTGAGCAAGCTTGTGGCTAGGCTCCAGGGGTTTTCGGCCACCAAAATTTTGTACCATTTTTTCACTCATTGCATTTCTGTCTGCTGATATTAATAATTTCTCACACAAAATAATACCAGCAATTGGTGAAGGAGACTGACACCTCAGCAGATATGAGCTGGGGTCACATTTGAGCCCAGGACCTATATGACCCAAAGCACCTGCAGATAAAAGCCTGACAGTTCTCGACACTGCAGCACCCCAGACCCTGGCTCTGGCTCCAGCTAAGAACGGGAATGTGGGGGCTCAGGGGCAGGTGCCTTTGACCCGGGCACTGAGATGAGACATTGGCTCAGCTCGTGCAGTGTCACAGCCCTGCCTGATCTAGCACATCAATGGCACCAGCAAGACCTTGGGGACATGATCAACACAGGGACACCCTGGAGCTAAGTCTCCGTGTCTGGGTTCTAGTGCAGCCTGTGGGCCCAATATCCAGCTTCCCTCAGGGGCTCAACAGAGTCTCCATACATGTCCAACAGCAGCAGAAACCCGGGAAGTTTCCAGAGCTCTGTCACAGGTAGCATTCACACTGACACGTGTATCACACAGTTAACTGAAGGGAACAGGAATATCTATATCAGCTGTTGTCCTGGTGATGTGGCTGGGTTTTACTACCTAAAACCTCACCTTTATTTTGTCCAAACATAGTGGAAAGATTTTAATTGGACCAAACTAATACTTTGAAATGGTAAAAAACAAACTGCTAAGTTGCATAGGGAAAAATGTACTTCTGAAGCACCAAAAGGCTATTTTTGGAAACATTTATGCATAAGATCACATCAACCATAATTAAAAAGTCCAAAACCAGGAAAGCAGATAATTAAATGAGCTGGAGCACATGTTTTCCATGTCGGAGGCCCTGGGCTAGATTCATGACACCAACAAATTAAACAGTACTACTGGGCACTAATGGTTGGAATGTCACACTGGTTTCTAAAGCAGCCGTGAGGACAGACCTCGCCAGTCATCCCCATAGGATGATGGCTTCTGAGGCCGCTTCACTGGTGCAGCAGCTGTGGGTGTCAGAGTGAGTCTGGAGAGTTCTGGAAGGAGGCATGCAGCTGGATTGCCAAGTCTACCTCAGGAGTCAGGAGCCCTCTGCTCCCCGACACACCCCCACTGCTCACCTGGCATTTCACTTGTAGCTTCCTCTTCCTTCCTGAAGATTTTTCTGAAATTAGATCCATGACATGTGAAGATGAAAGAAACAGGCACTCAGCTCCTGGTGACACATATCCTTCCTGAATTCCTGGTCCCCTGTTCATGGTTACTTCACAGCTAGTTGATCATTATATTATAAATAGAAATCATTTTCTTCTTTGTGCTTACAGATTGGCCTTTGTTGTGTGTTACAACATGTGTTTCAAGACTGATGTAAAGTCTCTCCTGAATCCCTAGGATTGAAATCATTTTAGCTGCTGTACCGGAAAATAGCCACTAGATGAAGACAGACCTCATAGCTGACCATGCAGGGGGCCTGGGTCTTAAAAGCACTGGGACAGTAACTGAGCTAGTGTCCCATTGCCAATAGGGACAGTAGGACCTATGGGAATGGTGAGAAATGTATGAAAGTAGCGGTCAGAAGCTGAGTTTTATGCAAATTATCATGTTCTTGCAGTGTGAGCAGAAGTCCAGTGGTTGGATATCAACCCTAAGTGTTTTAGGCCTCACAGGTGAATTACCCCTTTCCTTCTCCCAGAGAAACTTATCATGCCCTTACTGACATCCCAAATTTGGTTAAAGTCTGTCTTCAACCTTTCCTTTGTGTTGGATACTAATCCTAAGTGCTATAAGCTTCATCAGTTAATTGCCCCCTTCCTTCCTCCCAGAGAAGTTTAACATGCCATTGCTAGCATCCCTAACTTAGTTTAAGTTTATTTTTAACCTTTCCCTTGTATCTTACCTCTCATTGTCACAGTTCCCCAAGTCAGTCTTGATTACTTTTAAGCCAAAACTTTCTGGTAATTCTGAACTTGCATTTGTACTGCTTTGTATTTGAAGTTTTGTACATTTTTACCTGCTTTTCTATTCTCCCTATAGCCTTTTTATATTTTACGATAGAGCAATGTTCTTTTGTTAAACATAGAAAGACCATTATTTCTATGCTTCTAATATTTGGGAGATGATTGATGCTGAAATATATCTACTCCTGGGCATAATTACTTGGTCATAACTACTTGACTCAGGCTTCAGTTTCTGTAGTTCCTAACACCCCAAAAGGCAGTGTAATGAACCTGAGGCAAGTGGCAAAACTACTGAGCATCAAAATAGGGCATTCAGAAGCTCACACTAGGACCTTCCTGGTTCCCATGTTCTATGTGGGCAAAGTTCTGCTTCCCCACAGGGACCCACACCCCTGACTTCCCTGCAGCTGGGCTGGTCCCCACACACCCCCTCCCCCCTCCACCAGCCCAGCTTGCCCAGCCCCCTCTCATTTGCAACTCCTCAGAGCCAATGCCCGGACACTCAATAATAGTCTATGTCCCCCTGAAGGGTCAGTGTCTGTCACACTCAGAGTGGACATGAGGGCCCCTGTGCAGCTCCTCAGCTTCCTCCTGCTCTGGTTCCTGTGTAGGAAGGAAATGAGGGCTTACTAAACCTAGTGCTATCTGGGCATCAGGGAGAATGACTTAGAGTAAGATGAAAGGCAACAATGTGTGTTTATATTTTCAACCCCAGGTTCCCGGTGTGCTATTCAGGTGACCCAGCCTCCATCTGTGTCTGTTCTCTGGGAGAGAAAGTCACCATCACCTGCAAGGCCAGTCAGAGCATTAGCAGTTGGTTAACCTAGTATCAGCAGAAACCAGGAAAAACTCCCAGGCTCCTGATCTGTTTGGCAATCTATTTAGAACCAGATGACCCTCCCCGGATCAGTGGCAGTGGATCTGGGAGACAGATTTCACTCTCATCATCAGCAACCTGGAGCCTGAGGATGCTGCCACTTATTACTGTCAACAGCATGAGGATTACCCTCTCACACTGATAACAGGCCAGACCATAAACCCCCAGAGATCAGCTGTGTGAGGCTGGGCTGCCCCAGCTGCTCCTCCTGCTGCCTCCACTGCTGAGAGTATCAGATGTAGCCACATGGTGATTCCACAGGAAGGTTGTGAGGGATGTCACAAGGAGGTTACTGACACCCCAATTCTCTCCCCCCATCCTCATTCCAGGAACACAGACATGTTTATTCTGGAAATGTAATCCTTCATAAACAATAGAGTTTACTAAATATGAGGAAATTGGATTCTAATATCATTGAGGCTTTATGTTAAGGATAAAAGGTCTTCAGAGAAATTTCAAACAAGGTTTAATATTAGCATTTATTTATGAACAAAATTATGATCTCTACAAAATTTAGCAAAGCATGGTTTGGAGAGATCCTACAGAGGGTAAGGCAGGTGTCTTGCATGTGGTTGGGTTCTATAGTACACTGGCTTGTCAGGAGTAATCACTGAGCACAGAGCCAAGAGAATGTGGGGTTTGAAAGAAAGAAAGAAAGAAAGAAAGAAAGAAAGAAAGAAAGAAAGAAAGAAAGAAAGAAAGAAAGAAAGAAAGAAATAGATAGAAATAAAGAGAGAGAAAAAAGAAAGAAAGAAAGAAAGAAAGAAAGAAAGAAAGAAAGAAAGAAAGAAAGAAAGAAAGAAAGAAAGAAAGAAAGAAAGGAAGGAAGGAAGGAAGGAAGGAAGGAAGGAAGAAAGAAAGAGAGAGAGGAAGAGGAAGTTAGAATGGAAGGGAAGAAGGAAGAAAAGAAGTAAGGTAGGAAGGAAGAAAGGAAGGAAGGAAGGAAGGAAGGAAGGAAGGAAGGAAGGAAGGAAGGAAGGAAGGAAGGAAGGAAGGGAGGGAGGGAGGGAGGGGGGAAGGGAGGAAGGAAGGAGGGGGGGAGGGAGGGAGGGAGGGAGGGAGGGAGGAAGGGAGGGAGGGAAGGAGGAAGAAAGAAAATAAAGATGAAGTATAGATGAGATTGGACGGAAGGGGAGGGAAAAGGAAGGAAAAGAAAGAGGGAAAGGGAAGGGAAAGAGGAGAAAAAGGAAGGAAAAGGAAGAGAAATAAAAGGGACGTGAAGAGAAGAGAAGCGAAGGGACATGAATGGAAGGAAAGAAGAAAGAGAGAAAAAATATGATATAGGATGCCCCCGTGTGCCACTCCTGAGTCCTGCAAACCAAAAAAAAACCTTCCAGACACAGAGTGCTTCCTTCCCTGGGGTCCAAACCAAAGGCACAGGCTCCAGTCCCACAGCTGGGGGGATTTTTTGGATTTTCTTCACTATTTGGGGGTGGGGAATGACAGTCAGGGCTGCAGGTTTGCAGGGCACCAGGCAGCCTAGCAGGCCTCTCCCCAGGCAAACAGGCCTAAGCAGAGGCACAAGTCAAGGAGACAGAAAGGAAATTTGGGGGTTTCCTAACAAAATGGGTGAGTCACCTCTTGGGACAATAGTCTTCATGTACTGGTTAAGTTATTTGTTAAAAGTCTGCTACTGTCTTAAATAGTTTAAGAAACTGTTTAAGTGTATAGAAAACATCATACACACACTGTTGAACCAAGGAAGGGGTGAAAGTTTGTAAGATTTAGACTCTAAAATTTTAAGTTCAATAATCTGCGCTTGTTATGAAATTCCCTGAGAGACTCTGGTGTGAATCCCTAACAGACCCTGGGAGTCACAACCCAGTGTCTCCTACGGCAAAAAGCACCCCCTGCACTGACCTCTAGAGAGATAATTTTCTCCGTTGTGACATATGGCTGTAAGTGAAATTAAGACTTATTGATGCACATATAATCTTTCTCTTTCTTTAAATATAGTACAATGTAGTTCAACTTGCATGATCTTAATTGACACTTTGAGATGTAGTTTGAGAGTATAAATGCAACCTCATATAAAAGGGGATTTTCTTTGTTCTGTGTCAAACTCCTTGAACATACGTGTCACAATGAATTCAATTCATTAGGCCCCAGGGAAAGGCAATTCCAAATTCCTGATTATAATTATGTGACACTATTAACCTGGTAACAACAGAAACAGAAATTTGACTCTCCCGTGTCCATTCTAAATGTTGAGTTTTGGGGCTGGAGCCATAGAACATTTGTTTTGCACATAGCCAAACTGGGTTCAAGTCCTGACATACCATATGGTCCCATATGGTCCCAAGCATCACCAGGAGTGATTCCTGAGTGCAGAGCCAGTAGTCACCCTTGAGCATCGCTGGGTGTGATCCAAGAAATAGCAAAAACAAAAAAAAGAAGAAGATTGAGATTCTGCACATCAGAATCAGGAGATTCTCACTTGGAAGATATGGGACACAGATTTTTCTGTCAATTGGTTTCCTGAGGTTGACCTAGACACATATTTACATGCCTAGAGCACCTGATAAATCAGAAATATACTAATTGTGAGAGATGCAGTGAGGGGGCTGGAGTGATAATGCAGTGTGTAAGGTGATTGCCTTGCATGCAGCATCTCTATGATCCCCCAAGTACTTCTAGGAGTAGTTTCTGAATGAAGAGTCAAGAGTAACCCCTGAGCACTGCTGGGTGTGGTCCCCAAGCAAGCAGACAAACCATAAACCAGAACAAAAGAAACATTGACGCACATCTGTGTCACCCACAGTTAGACTGAGTAGTGTACCATCTTAACCACTACCATCCAGGCTAAGCCAACGTTTCTACTATTTTTTATAGACTGGAAGACACATGTGTCACTTTGCTCAAGAAAAGTGACTCCTTCCTGGAGGTCTTTTCACACTGATACACCCACCTATGTATTTGTATGCTGTCCCCGGGGGAAGGGTCTGTATTGCACAATCTCCCATAAGAGTCAGCTCTATCTGGCTTTCAGCTACCAGGTCTCCTCAGATCAACTCTCAAAATGAGGTTCCCTGCTCAGTTTCTGGGTCTGCTGATGTTCTACATCCCAGGTAAGGGGAGCAGGGAGAAAAGATAGAATGGGCTCAGGAGAGGGGCTTGGGAGACCCACTGTTCTGCTTGTGTGTTCTGTCTGTGTGTCAGACTGTGTAAGGGAGAAACATCAGGAAAGTGGGGATGGCCCAGATAAGGTGTAGAGTCCTGTTTCCCCATCCCTAAGGTCTCTTCACTGTGGTGACATCCTTCTGGTGTAGGAGTACAAATCATTCAAGTAATGACTTTCCCAGTAAACAATATTTTACCTAAAATAAATTACAGAATGGAAGCAATAATAAAGAGCTAATGTTTGAATGTAACCTGACACTTTCAAAAATCAATTATCCAGGATCCAGAAGTGATATTGTGCTGACCCAGAGTCCACTCTCCCTGTCCATCATCAAGGGAGAGCCAAGCTCCATCTCCTGCAGGTCTAGCAAGAGCCTCGTACATAATAATGGAAACACCTATCTGAGCTAGTACCATCAGAAGCCAGGCCAACCTCCAAGGCAATTGTTCTATGAAGTTTCTAACCGACACCCTGGGGTCCCAGACAGGTTCAATGGCAGTGGGTCAGGGACACAATTCACTCTTCAGATTAGCAGGGTGGAGCCTGAGAATGTTGGTGTTTACTACTGCTACGAAGGTTCAAAGTCTCCTCCCACAGTGATACAGCCCCGAACATAAACCTCCCTGCCTGGCCTGTCCCAGATGGCCACATGTGTTCTTTGCTGGTGAGCAGACAGCAGAGCCTCTGCATTGGTGAGAGGAAGTCATTGGGGGTCTCAGGGGAGGAGGCTGCAGCTGTGGGTCTGGACCAGGAGAGCCCCTGCTTTACTGCAGACAACCCATATTAGGGCCTGGTCAGTGGCACAGGCCTGGCTTGGCAGAGCAGCAGGTATGCAGGGGGCTTTGCTGTGAATGACCAAATGTGTGAATTATAAACCCACCCATGATAAGAACTATTACTTTCACATCTAGTCATATAGAAATCAATAACTTAACCCCCTTCTTCCTTCCAGAGACATCCAATTGATGTTCGGTAAATGTCCAGGAACAAAGTCATTCATCTGCAACAGCAAAGGCACATCTCCTGGCCCTGATGGCACAGGCAGCAATCTTACTGCAAAGACTAGAGCATGGGACAATGTTTACATTTGCTTCTTGGTGTTTTTCCTTCATTTTCTGTGATGTAGTGAAAACATTGCAGATCCCAAGAAAGCCTATGGATTCTTTTTTTAAAATTTTTTTAAAATTTATTTATTTTTTAATTAGTAAGTCACAGTGAGGGTACAGTTACAGATTCACACATATTCGTGTTTTTTTCCCTCATGCAATGTTTAAGAGCCCATCCCTCCACCAGTGTCCATTCTCCACCACCCATGAACCCAGTATCCCTCCCACCCCCCCAGTCCCATCCCCCCACCCCACCTCGCCTCTGTAGCGGGGCATTCCAACTTGATATCTCTCTTTTCTTTTGGGTGTTGTGGTTCCAAATAGGGGTAAGCCTAAGGATTCTTTTCATGCCCTCCAGATACAGGGACTTTGTAGAAATATTTATCAGGGCAGTTTACAACTCTCACCTTGTGATTGTTCCATTTGGTCTCTTGTAGTTATCTTGTAACTACAGGGACCTCAGGAATGAGGCAATGACCGTGGTCTAGGGCAGCGGGTGCTCAAAGACTCACACATGCAGCATGGCCACGACAGAGCCACCTACACAGGCAATGGACTCTTAGTCATATGGCAAACTTTGTTAGGAAAGGCAGTGGTTAAACAAAGACCGAGGAAGAATGTCTCCATGCACCCGTTGGGTGACATGTCCATGGGGCTGACCCTGTGATTAACAGCTGACAGCCTGGTTGTCTTGGTGTTGCTTATTGCTTTCTAAAATCACATGATTATCTGGTTGTATGAGTATAACATAAGAAATTGCTACAGTTAAGACGCGGCTTCATAGATTTAAATTATATTGAACTCAAATGTAAAACTACTGAGTTGCACTAGCTGCACTTCAAGTTTCTCCTCTATAATCATTTGTAGAGTCAGTCACACATAGGAAAAGCATGATCACAATCTCATGATATCTCATGATCCATTCAGGACCAGTGATACAGAAGGCCATGTATGAGACCCTGAGGTTGAATCCTAACACACCAAGAATGCATTATGGGTCATTATTGGTTGATTTACACCCCCCTAGGTGTCTCATGGAGTCATAGGAACAATCCTCATGGGGCTTGACATAGAACTCATGGCTCCGAGACTGCCTCAGTGGTGTTCTCAGAGCTGGTCTGGGTTATCCTGGAAGGAGGAATGAGTCTGAATTAGCCACTATAGAGAGTAGTCAAGAGCCCTCTGCTTTCTGCCAACCCACCTCTACGTGTGCCATTTCCTTACAGGATACTTATACTTTATCAAAACTAAAATCTGTGACATATCCTGGGATTCTCAGTCCTTAGTAGTTCCCCATTTTGACTGACATCTCTTTGAAAGTCCTAGTTATGTGCCATTTCTCCACAGCTAGTTGACAATTTATTAGTAATATGAACCACTTTGTTTTTCCCATACACTCTTGTGTGAAATTATCACACAAATCTCAAGGTAGGGATAGTTCCCTGGGGGAAAAAAAAACATGTTAGGTCTGATAGTATATAATCAGGCACACAAAAATGCACCTAAATGTAGCATTCAGAAAAGTTAGAATAAAACAGTTAAGGATCTTTAAGGGGTAGAGAGAAACTCGGGCAAAAAATAAGAAGAAGGTGTCCAGACTTTGTAGTTTAGGGTGCCTGCTGATTGTCTCTGTGAGACACCCCAGCCTCTGCTCCCCATGCTGCCACTAAATGTGGATGAGCTCACTAACTGCCTTAATGTCCCTGCTCACCTGTTAGGACCCATTTTGGATAGTGCAACATTACATTGAATAAATGGCTTCCTGTGAGCTCACTGGGCCTGCCCCAACACTGTAAGGCTTGGACAGTCCTTGAATGTGTGTTTGTTTGTCTCATTGTGTGTCTGTTTTGATCATTCTCTGTGACTGATCTCTGATGAATGGGGTTTGAAGGTGCCAAGCCAGTTTGCTTCAGCGAGGTCCATTTCCATGTATTCTGGCTTGGGGACAGGCTTTGCAGTCTGTTCCAAAGACTTGGAGAAAGTCTCTAGATTCCCCAGGATGACAGAGATCACCAGCATCTGAAACCTACTAAGTTGCTGTAGCAAAGATTGACCACTAGACGGCAGACTGACCTCAGAAGTGACAGGAGAGTCCCTGGATCTTAGAAATACTGAGACAGTCACAGGTCTGTAGTGAGCAGGGACAGGGGCTCTGTGGTTTGCTAGGAAAGTATAAAGCCTTTAGAGTCTGAGTTGGAGAGAGATTTTCACCCTTTTCTGGTGTGGGGATAGAAGTCCTTTTGTCTGTGATACTGGAAAATACACACCGAAGAACAGCTGTTGGAACATTGTATGACTGAAGCCCAATCATGAACAACTTTGTAACTGTGTATCTCACTGAGATTCAATAAAAATAAACAACTAAACAAACAAAATAATCTATTACAGAAGTCCTGTCATTCCTTTGTACTATGAGCTGTTTTGATCCCATATTTACTATTCATAGTTGAGATAGATCTGTCGAATCACTTCAGGTAAAATGAGGGATGTCACATGAGGGGGTAAGATGGGAATATAGGGACATCAGGGAACCCCCCTCTGTTCCATCAAAACCCACCCAGAAGAGGCCTGCTGGACAGAGGAGAGAGGGACTCCTGTTTGACAGTAGGAGGGTCTCACTGGAAGTGAGCCTGAGAAAACTGACTCTCCAACTTCACTCTCCAAACTCCTGGGTGTATGAAATCCGTGTGTGGGATGTGAGCCCACAGCCTGTCTGTTCCTGTTGGGGAGTCTGAGCTGAGGCTTTACACCCCGGCGTCCTCTGAGGGGGGTCTGCCTCAGGGGCACATTGTGGAAGTGTATGTGAGGGGAGCGGGGAGAGGAGTGGGGGGCTTCCTTAGTCTCTTCATCCTCATCCCATGATGTTCTGAATGCTGAGGAAAAGAGCCTCAGATTCATCCTTGGCTTGTTGGCTAAAAGTCCTACCTGGCCTTCGAGATGACGCTATTGGCTGTTTGGCTTCTCTGATTAGAAAATGCATCAAACTGAGTGAACTAATTCCCAGATATCAAGGTAGGAATGATCCTGCTTGCTTGCCCACTAAGATGTCAATGGGGACACCGTGTGCCCCTCCTTTAGCCTCGATGACTACTTCCCAGGAGAGGGTCCCTGTCACCTTCAGTGCCGCACAGAGTGTGAGAATCATCTCATCCTGAAATAAGCCCAAGCCAGTGAGGAGAGAGAGTCGAGGGCTTGTGGTTTGTGTCTCAATCCACCATGGTGATCCCAGGCACCACAGTTTCCCTGAGTGTCTGTGGGGTATTCTAAGTTCCACCAGGCTGACGTTGGTAGACAAAGGCATGGGGGGCAGGTACCCCCAGTTGTCCTCAGCATCAGAAGCCCCCAAAAGCTGCAAATCCTCATCTCTTACGCTGAACTGATTGGCTCAAATGCCAAGAATTGTGTAGAGAGACTAATACACTCTCCCAGCACTAAGCAGCAGCTTTTGCACAATATCTATGCACAGAAAAATTAAATAATCACTGTATCACTGTATCACTGTCATCCTGTTGCCCATCGATTTGCTAGAGAGAGCACCAGTAATGTCTCCATTGTGAAACTTGTTGTTACTGTTTTTTGCCATATCGAATATGCCACCGGTAGTTTGCCAGGCTCTGATGTGCGGACAAGATACTCTCTGGTAGCTTGCTGGGATGGAGGAATTGAACCCGGTGGGCAGTGTGCAAAGCAAATGCCCTACCTGCTGTGCTATCCCTCCAGCCCAATCAAATAATAACAATAAAAAATCAGAATCTGATCCCCGGCTATTGTTTGCTTACTTTCTGTCCTGGTGCTCTACTGGAGTTCAGACAGTGATTGCAAGGCTTTTGTTGAATAGTCTTTGGGTCCAGCAATAGGACACGGGGACAGCCTGAAACCTCACTATCTCTTCTCCTCTCCCTCTCTTCCCTCTCCTCCACACAAGCCCCACAGCATCTCCTTTTCCTCCGTGATGGAGCCTGAGGTATGTGGATTCTCTGATTTCCTGTTCTGAACTCACAGACCCAGGTCACACAGGCTGCGGTGCTGCAGGGTTGGGGCCCAGGTTTCTCTTACCTCCTGCCCATTGTGACCTGTCACCATGAATCCCTGTACAGGGTCCTTGTTGGTAAGTTTGTTGCACTGAGTAGTAACTAATTAGGGATTGGTTCGAAGTTCCATCAGGAGGGCAGATGAGGCCCACTGAGAGCAATGATGGCAGGGAGGGGAGATTTGTCCTGCTCAGTCAGGTGTGAGGCAAGCAAGTTGCCCTGGAGGGTCCTGTCCTGGGCCCTGCAGAAGGGGAGCCCCGGGAGCTGCTCCTGTCTGACAGAAGAACTCGGGGAGGCCCCAGTCACAGGCTGATCACTGGAGAGGAAACCGTCTCCTCTAGACTCCATGGTCACTGCAGGGCTCCCCTGGGACCTGCCGCTTCCTGGGAAACATTCCAGACCCTCCCCAGGACACTCAGTACTTCGGTATGTGTATGTCCTGCTGGGCTAGTGGCTCATGGGGGTCTGGTTTGGTCTATCGGGTGCTGACTTCAGTGGTGGGAAGTCCATAGGACACTGCAGGAGAGCTGGGTTTGCAGTTCCAGGGACAGCCTCTAGAATCAAAGAACAGTGATGCTGATGGGGTGGGATGTCCCTCTTAGGCACCTGGATGCTGACTGCCCCAGTATGGATCTCTGCCCCACAAAGAGTGATTCTTCTTCTGTGAGTTCTATCTTCACCTCACACTGACAGCCTCGCCACAGGTGGCACCCCGGATCGCATAGAAGTGTTTGTCTACTGTCTGTGAATCCCATATTCTGTGAGAAGGTGTCATTCACTGTTCCTCAATCTTCTCAAGAAACTATGTCTTTCATCTGGTATCTGAAAGCTGCTGTGTCTTTGGAGCAACACGAGGTTTTTGAGCAAGGCATGCACCTGTGATGAGACAAAAAATAATCAATGAGGAGTCGGTCAGGTTGGACTCTCTCAGCCACCGCATCTGAACACGTTCTCAATTGGCCTGCTCAGAAGAAGGGGAAGAAAATTCAAGGAAGTAAAAAAATTTTCAGTTCTGTGGCAAAAAATAGGGATTAATTTTTTCAAGGTGAGGAAAGAAAATTTTTGTTATTATGTTGATGTGGAGCTTGAGTCTGGCGCCTTACTCTGCCCGGTAGGGCATTTGTCTTGCAAGGGCTGACCCGGGTTCGATTCCTCAGCCCCTCCAGAGAGTCCAGTAAGCTACTGAGAATTACCTGCTCGCACAGCAGAGCCTGGCAAGCTACCTATGACATATTCAATATGCCAAAAAACAGTAACAACAAATCTCACAACAAAAACATTACTGGAGCCTGCTTGAGCAAATCGATGAGCACCAGGATGACAGTGACAGTGACACAGTGATATTGATGTGGAAGTAATGGATAGTTTCTCAGGTGAAGGATGAAGAGATGAGCAGAGAAATGGCTTGGACTGCCAGATACTCTTTATCTTAGCACTGATTTAGGACTCAAGGCCCCAAATGTTTGTACAATCCTTTTCAGTCATTGAATTCCTACCTGTTAATAATAACAATTTCTCACACAAAATAATAAAATGCTTGGCGTGGAGACTGACCCACCAGGAGGCATGTGCTGGGGTCCACATGTGAGCCCAGGACCCACGTGGCCCAGAGTACCTGTAGATAAAAGTCTGACGTACCTCTACTGCAGCACAACAATGGCCTTGCATCCAGAGGCCCCAGCATTGAACTGCCCATCCCAGATGGCTGAATAATATTCAAAGTGACCATCAGGTTCTCTGAGCACTGAGAGTCCCACCGTGCACACTGTCACTGTCACTTTTTGTGTGTGTGCGGTCTCCTTCCCTGAATAAAGACGGCACACACACAAAAAGAAAATTAAAAACATAAAATTTTATTTTATTTTATTTATTTTTTAAATTTTATTTTATTGAATCACCGTGAGATAGGTACAAGCTTTCATGTTTGGGTTACAATCTCACAATGATCAAACACCCATCCCTCCACTAACGCATATTCCCCACCACAGATATCCCTGATATACCCCCCCCCCCAATTCCCACCTTCCCCCTGCCTCTATGGCAGACAATATTCCCCATACTTTCTCTCTACTTTTGGGCATTATGGCTTGAAACACAGACACTGAGAAGTCATCATGTTTGTTCTATTATCTAATTTCTCCATGCATTTCCTATCCCAATTGGTTCCTCCAGCCATCATTTTCTTAGTGATCCCTTCTCTATTCCAACTGCCTTCTCCCCTCCACTCATGAAACAGTCTTCCAGCTATGGGGCAATGCCCCTGGCCCTCATATCTATTGTCCTTGGGTGTCAGCCTCATGTGATGTTATTCTATACTCCACAAATGAGTTCAGTCCTTCTATGTCTGCCCCTCTTTTTCTACTCATTTCACTTAGCATGATACTCTCCATGTCTATCTATTTATAAGCAAATTTCATGACTTCATCTCTCCTAACAGCTGCATAGTATTCCATTGTGTAGATGTACCAAAGTTTCTTTAACCAGTCATCTGTTTTAGGGCACTTGTGTTGTTTCCATATTTTGGCTATTGTGAACAGTGCTGCAATGAATATAGAGGTACAGATGTCATTTCTACTGTGCTCTTTTGCATCCTTGGGATATATTCCCAGAAGTGGTATTGCGGGGTCATATGGAAGCTCAATTTCTAGTTTTTGAAGGACTGTCCATATAGTTTTCCAGAAAGGCTGGACCAGTCGCATTCCCACCAACAGTGAAAGAGCGTCCCTTTTT
>JASTTN010012668.1:245314-260160 GCA_030324115.1 Sorex maritimensis | reverse complement strand
GCTGGACCAGTCGCATTCCCACCAACAGTGAAAGAGCGTCCCTTTTTCCCCACATCCATGCCAGCACTGGTTGCTTCTGTTCTTTTGAATGTGTGTCAGTCTCTGTGGTGTGACATGGTATCTCATTGTTGTTTTGATTTGCATCTCCTTGATGACTAGCAATGTGAAGCATTTTTTCATGTGCCTTTTGGCCATTTTTATTTTTTTTTGAGGAAATTTCTGTTCATTTCATCTCCCTGTTTTTTGATGGGATTGGAGGTTTTTTCTTATACAATTCTACTAGTGTCTTGTATATCCTGGACATTAATCCCTTATCAGATGGGTATTGGGTAAATATTCTTTCCTGTTCTGTCGGCTCTTTCTGTATTTTGTTCACTGTTTCTTTTTTTTTTCTTTTTTTTTTTTTTTTGCTTTTTGGGTCACACCTGGCGGTGCACAGGGATTACTCCTGGCTCTGCACTCAGGAATCACTCCCTGGCGGTGCTCAGGGGACCATATGGGATGCTGGGAATCGAACCCGGGTTGGCCGCGTGCAAGGCAAACGCCCTACCCGCTGTGCTATCGCTCCAGCCCCTGTTCACTGTTTCTTTTGAAGTGCAGAAGCTTCTTAGTTTGATGTAGTCCCATTTGTTTATGTTTGCTTCCACTTGCAAACAACATAAAAATTTAAGCTTTTCCAAAATACTGTAAAATATATTGGTATTCCAGTTCAAAAAGAAAGTCTCGTCGTTTCAGGTATATCCACAGCTGTGAAACAAAGGAGTCTTACCTTTCCTTGAGAGGGTCAGTGTGTTTGACAGTATGTGGTTTGACAGAGTCTGTCCCTGGGGCAGAGAGAGCAAGAAGCCCTGTCCTGACTCTCAGGAGACCAGGGACCCTCAGCCCTTTGCTCACACTGGACCCTCCTGGGGCCCGAGGAGGAGCATGTTCTCTGTGGGCAAAGTTCTGCTTCCCCACAGGGACCCACACCCCTGACTGCCCTGAAGCTGGGCTGGTCCCCACACACACCCTCCCCCCTCTGCCTGCCCAGCCTGCCCAGCCCCCTCATTTGCAAGTCCTCAGAGCTCATGCCTGGACACTCAATAATAGCCTGTGTCCCCATGCAGGGTCAGTGTCTGTCACACCCAGAGTGGACATGAGGGCCCCTGTGCAGATCCTCAGCTTCCTGCTGCTCTGGCTCCCGGGTAAGGAGGGAAATGAGGGTTTTTATGGATTTGAACTGCCTTGCTTTTTAGGGAAATTAGCTAACTTATGATTAATGATGATGATAATGATGTCCACAACTATTTTTTTTATCTCAGGTGCCAGATGTGATATCCAGATGACCCAGCCTCCATTCGTGTCTGCATCTCTGGGAGAGAAAGTCACCATCCCCTGCAAGGCCAGTCAGGGCATTGGCAAGTATGTAGTCTGGTATCAGCAGAAACCAGGGACAGCCCCCAGGCTCCTGATCTATGGTGCAACCAGTTTAGGACCAGATGTCCCTCCCAGGTTCAGTGGCAGTGGATCTATGACAGATTACACTCTCACTATAAGTAGCCTGGAGCTTGAGGATGTTGCCACTTACTACTGTCAACAAGGTTTTTCACCTCCCACAGTGATACAGACCAGAACATAAACCCCCAGAGATCAGCTGGGCTGCCCCAGCTGCTCCTCCTGGTGCCTCCATTGCTGAGGGTGTGTCAGATGCAGTCAGGCTGTGATGTGAGGGAATGCACTGGGATAAGTCGAATGAACATTTTTGTCTCATTATTCCCCCTTCTCATGCCAGCAGCACTGGCATGACATTAGATCTGCTCATTTTATTTATTGAAATTATTTTCCCTCAAGAATATTGGTGACAGGTCAAACTAGGTTCATGTATGAAAAAGCACATTAGATGGTGCAGAAACCTTTGTTTTCATAGATATTTTTAAATCATAATAAAATTTTCCCACATCCAAGTGCAATGGCTTCTTACTGGGAGCATTCTCACGTGGCCAATAAGAACATTATCATGTGGGCTAATGGAGAAACTGCATTTTGCCAGGGGTCTGCACCTGCAGGGCTTTGGAAGGGACAGAGATGTATTCCCTTGATTGGGGACATTTGAGAGTAAATTGACACTGAAAAGAGAGGCAACTTTAATGACAGGAACAATGTTGTTTTATATCCAATACTCTTGAGTGTGAAATGCAGTTTTTAACCCATTACATACAATGCGACATTATTGGTGCCTGCTCCAGCAAATTGATGAGCAATGGGACAAGAGTGCTAAAGCATTACATACAATGAAGATTTGGATGAAATACAGGCAAGCAAGAGATCATATAAAAGAATAAAATTTCAACATTGTTTGCTAAGTCCAAAGTCTTTCTTTCTTGTCCTGAAGGGAAAATACCCAAAGTCACAATGACTGAGTTTCCCTCATGCCCGGGTTCTGGCTCCCGGGTAAGAAGAAAAATGAGAATTTACTGGACCTTGTGCTACTTGGACTCTAGGGAAAATAACTTAAAGTACAATGAATGGTGGTAATTATGTGTGTTTTTATTTTCAACCCCAGGTTCCTGGTATGATATCCTGGTATGATATGCAGACTCCATTCATGTCTGCATCTTGGGAGAGAAAGGCACCATCACATGCAAGGCCAGTCAGAGCATTAGCAGTTGGTTAAATTGGTATCAAGCAGAAACCAGGGAAAGCTCCCAGTCTCCTCATCTATGGTGCATGCTCTTTAGGACCAGATGTACCTTCATGCTTCAGTAGCAGTGGATCTAGGACAGATTCCACTCTCACCATCAGCAGCCTGATGTCCACAGATGCTGCCTTTTATTACTACCAACAGTATGAGAATCTCCTTCCTACAGTGTCACATGCCAGAACATAAACCCCCAGAGATCAGCTGTGTGAGGCTGGGCTGGCCCAGCTGCTAGTCCTGGCATCTCCCTTGCTAAAAGCATCAAATGCAGTCAAGCTCTGAAGTGATGGAAGTTAAGGGACACATCTAGCCTTCGAAACTCTCTCCTTAGTGATGTCACTATAGATCTGCTGATTTATTCATGGAGATAATCGATCTTATAGAACTTGGGTGTGGTGTCACTCAGAATTCCTATGTGAGGAAAATGACTAGTACCCAAAGTTACAATGACTGAGATTCCCTGCATACCCAAGTTTCTAAAATTTCTCAGTGAATGCAAATACAGAACAAGCACAGCAGCTGTTTCATGGAATGGATCCCCAGCAATGTCAAGACCTCTGTCTGTGACATCCCACCCCGAGGCCTCAAGATGGCTGTTACCTTCAATTGGCAACAGCACCGCCATCCAGGAGCTGTTCAAGTGCATCTCAGAGCAGTTCACTGCCTTGTTCTGCTAGAAAGCCTTGCTCCACTGTACATGGATGAGATGGAGTTCACTGAGGCTGAAAACAACATGAAATACCTTGTCTATGAGTACCAGCAGTACCAGGCTGCCACCACTGAAGAGGAGGAGGATTTTGGTGAGGAAGCAGAAGCAGAGGCCTGAGTGCAGAGCCCTGTCACCCCAGGCTTCTCAATTCCCTCAGCTTTTCCCTTAACTACCCTGTTCCTTCCCTCAGATTTTGCTTTTTCTGCTTTCATGTTTTTTTCCCCTGTTTCTTTTAGGGGGAGTTCAAACACTACCTGGCACATGATAGGCACTCAATAAATACTTGTTTACTGTCAAAAAAAAAAAAAAGAATAAACTTCATCGGTCTTGTTCTAGAGCTCATGACCCCAACGCCTCCTCAGTGGTGCAGCCACTGTGGTTCTCAGAGCAGGTCTGGGTTATCCAGGAACAAGGAATGAGGCTGCATTAGCCACTCTAGAGAGGACCCAGGAGCCCTCTGCTTTCTGCCAACTGACCCACTTGTGTGTCATTATCCTTACAGGCTCCTCTTCCTCTTCTCTGGGACTCTCCTGCCTTTTCAAAAACAACACCCATGACATGTCCTAGGATCCTAGCACCTAGGACTTACCAATGGGTGACATCTCTTCTGAACTCCTGTGTGTCACTTATCCCCAGCTATTGGACCAGTTTATTAAGGATATGCATCACTTTGTATTCCCCATACAATTTAATGGGAAACCATCCTCATAGCAAAAACCCCATGGTGAGATACTCCCTGGGTAAAACAGTTTAGGTCTTAGATTGTATAATTGGCCATGCGAAAATGTACCCAACGGAACCACATGAGCTCCCAGAAAAGGAGAGAGTAAAACAATTTAGGGTCATTGAGCTGTAGAGGACATTACTGGCAGAAATAGAATTGGAAAGTGTCCAGACTTTGTATTTTAGGGTGCCTGTGAGACACCCCAGCCGCTGCTTCTCGTGTACCCACTGAATGTGGATGTGCTCACTACCAGTCGTCAATGTCCCTGCCAACTTAAATGCTGACTCACCTGTTGGGACCCAGGGTGGGGGAGCTACATTGCTTTGAATAAATGGCTTCCTATGAGCACACTGGGGCCACCCAGGCCCCCTGAAAGCTTGGACAGTGCTTGTATGTGTGTTTCTTGGTCTCCTTGTCTGTCTCTTGGTCTCATTTTCTCTCACCGAGGTTGAAGGTCTGAATTAAATTGGCTTTAGAGTGGTAAATTTCCACATAGTCAGCTTTAGTGATGAACTGTATGTTGTCTATAGCAAACACTTGAGGAAAGTCTCTCTGGATCCTTCCAAATCACAGTGATCACCAGTCCAGGAAAAATATTTGTTGCTGTATCAAGTAGTAGCCACAAGATGGCGCAAGGATCACATAAGTGAGATGAGCATTGTCAACCCATTGTTCATTGATTTTGCTTGAGTGGGCACCAGTAAAGTCTCCTTTGTGAGACTTGTTACTGTTTTTGGCATATGGAATACGCCACGGGTAGCTTGCCAGGCTCTGCCATGCGTGCGGTCTAGCCAAGTATTTTCAAAGACCATGTTTCTTTGTTGTTTGGGTGTTTTATTTTGCTCTGTTTTTAATTTGGGGGGCCACCCCCAGTAGTGCTCAGAGCTTTCTCCTGTCTCTGTGCTCAGGGGTCTAGCAGGGCATGAGGGACAGAAACAGGGTGACAGGGACTGAACATACAAAGCAAGCACCTTTCCGCTACACATCTTGGAATCACTGAGATAGTAATTGGTCTGTTGTGGGCAGGCACAAGGGGTTCTATGGGTGTGATGAGAAAGTATGAAAACCGTTAGAGTCTGAGTCGGAGCGAGATTTTCATCATTTTCTGCTGTGGGGACAGAAATCCTGTTGTTATTGGTGGAGGGAAATGTACTCTGGTGAAAGATGGCTGTTGGAATATTGTATGACTGAAATGTGATCGTGCACAACTTTGTCACTGTGTACCTCATGGTGATTCAATAAAAATGAATTAACAAGTAAATACAATAAAAAGTAACCAAAGTCTAGTCCTGCCTGACTGTTATGGACTGGCTTGATCCCATATTCATTGCTCATAATTGGAGATAGAGCTCTAGAGTCACTTAAGGGAAAGTGACATCACAGGAGGGGAAATGGGCATAGGTGAGAGCATAGAGGCACCGGGGACCCCCATCTGTCCACAAAGGAACCCACCCAGGAATGGCCTGTTTGGCAAGAGGAGAGAGGGGGTCTTGCTGACAGGAGGAGGATTTCAGGGAAGTCAATCTTGGGACATTGACCTTCACTCTCCAACCTCTCAGAGTGTGAAAATCCCAGGTGTGTGGTGTGAGCCCCCAGCCTGTGTGTTCCTGTGAGGGAGCCTGAGCTGATGCTTCACACCCTGGCACCCTCTAAGCAGGATCTAGCTCAGGGGCACCTCATGGAAGTGTATTCAGTGGAGGGGGTGCTACTCTCTTCATCCTCTTTTCTGTTCTGATTGCTGAGGAAAAGAGCCTTAGTGCTCATCCTTGGTTTATTGTAGATGGAGTTGTTGACTGTTTTGTCCTCTGATTAGAAAATGCATCAGACTGAGTGAATGAATTTCCAGGTATTAATGTAGGGGGTGTCCTCTTTGCTTGTCCACTTAGATGTCAGTGAGGTCACACTGTGGCCCCCCTCCAGTCTCCCTGACTCTTTCTAGAAGGGGGTCCCTGTCACCTACAGAGCCACATAGAGCGTTCTGAAGAGCATCTCATCCTGAGACCAGCCCAAACCACAAACAGCGGCTTAGGTTTATGTCTCAATCCACCTATGTGATCTCACAAACCATAATTTATCCTAGTATCATTGGGAATTCCTGAAGGTCTCTGAGTATTACCTGGCTGACCTTGGTAGACACAGCATTGGCAGGGACTGTTCTGTTGATCCCCAATAACATAAGCCACAAAAAGCTGCAGATCCTCAACTCTTACATGGAGCCAGTTGGCTCATCTGGCCCAGAATGGCTTAGAGGGTCCAATAACCCAAGCTCTGGGCAGCAACTTATGCACCACACCCAGACACAAAAATCAAAATATGAGAAAAATATCAGAATTTTCTCCCTGGCTATGGTTGGTTTACATTCCAATCTGGTGCTCTATCGGGTTGGGACGGTGAATGCAGACACCCAGCTCTCTCACCATCCCCAGAAAGTGCTCCAGGGTCACAGACACCGATCCTGGGCACTAACCCCCCAACTGCTGCTCCTCTTCTCAGGCATCTGTGGTCTTGGGGGTCTCTGACAGCAACATGACAGGAGACAGCTCTGAAACCTCACTCTTTCTCCTTCTCCAAGTCCCTTCTCTCCTCCACACACTGCCCCACCACAACACTTCTGCCACCCTGATACAGCCTAAAGCGTGTGGATTCTATGTCTCCTGTTTTGAACTCACAGACTAGATCATCCCGTATCACACAGACTATAGTGCCTGAAGATTTGGGCCCTGGTTTCTCTTAACTCCTGCCCACTGATGATGAATTCTGATCCATCTCCATGAATCCCTGATGGGGTCTTTTAGGTTAGTTTGGTGGAAGGGCACTAAGTTAGAAGGGATTAGTTAGAAAGTCCCTCAGGAGGTCAGATGAGGCCCAGTGGGAGCAGGATCATGCTGCATGAAGAGCAATGTGGCAGGGAGGGGAGATCTCTCCTGCTCAGTCAGGTGTGAGGGAGTAAATGGCCCTGGAGGGGCCTGTCCTAAGCCCTGCAGAAGTGGAGGCCCGGGAGCTGCTCCTGTCTGACAGAAGAACTCGGGGAGGCCCCAGTCACAGGCTGATCACTGGAGAGGAAACCGTCTCCTCTAGACTCCATGGTCACTGCAGGGCTCCCCTGGGACCTGCCGCTTCCTGGAAAATATTCTAGACCCTCCCCAGGACACTCAGTACTTCGGCATGCGTATGACCTGCTGGACTAGTGGTTCATGGGGGTCTGGTTTGGTCTGTCGGGTGCTGAATTCAGTGATAGGGGGCCCTAGGACACTGCAGGAGAGCATGGTTTGCAGTTCCAGGGACAGTCTCTAGAATGAAAGAATAGTGATGCTGATGGGATGGTGGGATGGCACCCTTAGGAACCTGGATACTGATTCCCCCAGCATGGATCTCTGTCCCAGCCAGAGTGACTGTTCTCTTTGTGAGTTCTACATTGAACGCACACTGACTGTATCATCCCTTGTAGCATCCTGCACCCCACAGAGGAGTTCGTCTAGTGTCTGTGAATTGCAATCACTGTGACATTGTTCTCATTTGCCATCCAGAGTGTTGTCACCTCCATCTTGTCAAGATACTAAGACTTTTGTCTGGTTTTAGATCTGCTTTGTCTTAGAAGTGTCAAGATGTGGAGTATAAAATATCATAACATGAGGCTGACACCAAAGGACAGTAAATAAAAGGGCCAGGAAGATTGTCCCATAACTGGAAGCCTGCCTTATGAACAGAGGGGAGAAGGCAACTGGAATAGAGAAGGGATCACTAAGAAAACAATGGCTGGAGGGATTGGTTGGGATGGGAGATGTGCATTGAAAGTAGATAATGGACCAAACATGCTAACCTCTCAGTATCTGTATTGCAAACCATAATACCCAAAAGGAGAGAGAGAGAGTATGGGAAATATTGTCTGCTATGGAGGCAGGGGGAGGGTGGGAAAGGGGGGGTATGCCAAGGATACTGTTGGTGGGGAATGTGCAATGGAGGAGGGATAAGTGTTTCATCATTGTGTGATTGTAATTCAAACATGAAATTTTGTAACTATCTCACGGTGTTCTGTAAAATTTAAAAAAAGAAGAGGGAAAAGAGATTTATGAGCATCAGATGCACCAGGGAAGGGACTGAGGACATTCAATGAGAAGCCAGTCAACTTGGACTCTCAGCTACTCCATCTGAACACATTGTCAACTGGCCAGCTCAGGGTAAGACAAAGGAAAAACGTCAAGAAATTGTCAGGTCCATGTCAAGAAATAGAGATGGAAAGGGAATGAGTTTTTTAAGAAAATGAGGGAAAATCTTTTGCCTTAGGCTGAGGTAAAAGTAGTGACATTTTATCTCAGATGAAGGAGTGAAGAATAAGAAGGAGAATGATAGGGTTGGTCAGATATTCTCTATTTTAAACTAATTTCAGAATCAAGACAAAACCTTTGTTCAATTCTATTTGTTCATTGAATTTCTGTGTGCTAATTATAACAATTTGTCACAGAACAGAACACCAGTGATTGCTGAAGGAAACTGATGTCTTGGCAGTGTGTGCAGGGCCCACACGACCCAGAGCACCTGCAGGGAAAGTTTTCACAGTTCCAGAGCATGGTTTCTGTGAGCCACGGAAGGGGGAGTCCTGTCAGAGAGACATTCAGGTACTGTGAGCACTGAATTAAAGTCTCCCCACCCACCCACACACCAAAGAAAAGTAAATGAATAAAGTGTTATTTCTATTCAAAAGGCAGTACAATATCTTGGGATTGTAGAACAGAGGAAATTTTCTTGCCTCAATTATATCCACAGCTGTGAATTAAAGGAGTCTGTGCAATTCCTGAGAGTATCTGTGACAGTGTGGTCTGAGAGAGTCTGTCCCTGGGACAGAGTGAGCAAGAAGCTGTGTCCTGACTCTCAGGGGACCAGAGCACATCCTTCTGTGCTCACACTGGGGCCCTCCTGGGGCCCAGGGAGGAGCATGTTCTCTGTGGGCAAAGTTCTCCTTCCCCAGGAGGACCCACACCCCTGACTGCCCTGCAGCTGGGCTGGTCCCTACAAACATCCTCCCCCCTCTGCCTGCCCAGCATGCACAGCCCCCTCTCATTTGCAAGTCCACAGAGCTCATGCCTGGACACTCAATAATAGTCTGTGTCCCCTTGCAGGGTCAGTGTCTGTCACACCCAGAGTGGACATGAGGGCCCCTGTGCAGCTCCTCAGCTTCCTGCTGCTCTGGCTCCCGGGTAAGGAGGGAAATGAGGATTTACTGGACCTAGTGCTACCCATGTTTTAGGGAAAATAATTTAAAGTGGAATAAATGCTAATAATGATGTTTGTTTCTATTTTCAACCCCAGGTTCCCGGTGTGATATCCAGATGACCCAGACTCCATCCGTGTCTGCATCTCTGGGAGACAAAGTCACCATCACCTGCAAGGCCAGTCAGAGCGTTAACAGTTATTTAAACTGGTATCAGCAGAAACCAGGGAAAGCCCCCAGGCTCCTGATCTATGGTGCAACCAGCTTAGGACCAGACGTCCCTCCCCGGTTCAGTGGCAGTGGATCTGGGACAGATTTCACTCTCACCATCAGCAACCTCAAGCCTGAGGATGCTGCCACTTATTACTGTCACCAAACTTGGAGTAATCCTCCCACAGTGATACATGCCAGAACATAAACCCCCAGAGATCAGCTGTGTGAGGCTGGGCTGCCCCAGCTGCTTCTCCTAGAACTGCTGCTGCGTAGTATGTGTCAGATGCAGTCAGGTTGTGCAATGATGGGCAGTTTTGGCACACGCCAAACAAACAGTTTCAGGCTCCATTATTCTCCTTCTCATCCCAGCAGCACAGACACGACAACGGATCTGCTGACTGAATTAATAGAGATCATTATTTTGAAATAAGTATGTGACTGTGTCATTTGGACTTCATATATGCTGGCCTAGTCACTCATTGAGGTCTAGAAACCATGTTTTAAAACATATTTATATTTTTTTTTTTTTTTTTTTTTTTTTTTTTTTTTTTTTTTTTTTTTTTGCTTTTTGGGTCACACCCAGCAATGCTCAGGTGTTACTCCTGGCTTTGCACTCAGGAATTACTCCTGGCGGTGCTTGGGGGACCATATGGGATGCTGGGATTCGAACCTGGGTTGGCCGCGTGCAAGGCAAACGCCCTACCCGCTGTGCTATCACTCCAGCCCCCACATATTTATATTTTTTATAATCACACATATTGCCATCCCGGTTGTGAGGACACGTGAGCAGCGTCATAACCTCACACTGAGGGCATTTCACAGGGTGCATCCTTCCCTGCCATGATGTCCTGTCTGATGTAGGCCAGAGAGAGAGACTGTGTCTCTACAGGGGCAAACCTTAACTACCCGGTGAGGACTGGGGGAGCAGAGACTGAGATCTACTCCATTGACTGAGGGATTTTATTACTGAAATCTTAATTGTAAATGGAACAATTTTAATGACAGGAACTGTGTTATACTATCCTGGATACCCTTGAATGAGGGGTATAACCTTCATTTGAAGGAAAGGTGGGTGCAATTCTGGCAAGTAAGAGGTCATATAGAAAAGGAAAATCTCAACACCCTGTACTTAGACCAAAGTCTTATATTGAGAACTCATGGGAAATACCCTGGATCACAGTGCCTGAGCTTCCCTGCATGGCCAGCCCTTGAGGCTCCAGAGGGAATGTAAATCTGTTGAGATCATTGTTACCTTAGGAAACTCTACATTATTGATGACTATTGGGGATGGACTGAGGTATCAGGGCAAGCTCACATAGATTATACTACAGACAGGAACATTTTACCCCTTCAAGCTGTCTTCAGAAAAATAATTTCAGTATATTGAAAGGGGCAGTTTTCCTTTTCTCACAGAAGCCTGGCTGGTCTTTGACATGCAGATCTCAGGTGCTAGCCAGGACTGATCTTTTTTGTTTTGTTTTGTTTTGTTTTTTGTTTTTTGCTTTTTGGGTCACACCTGGCGTTGCACAGGGGTTACTCCTGGCTCTGCACTCAGGAATTACTCCTGGCGGTGCCCGGGGGACCATATGGGATGCTGGGAATTGAACCCGGGTTGGCCGCATGCAAAGCAAACGCCCTACCCGCTGTGCTATCACTCCAGCCCCAAGGCCTGATCTTTTGACATTGGAGATTCTGGGCTCTGGCCCAGTTTAGTCTCTGGGATGTAGATTTCAGGAGCTAACTAGTTTGTAGTTTGTAATTGTCATGTAGATTTCTTGTGGCAGCCCAGTCTTGTCTTCAGGATGTAAATCCAAGTGCTTTTAGCCCAAGAAAGGTTTCAGTTTTGGTTTTGTATCTTCTTTCTGGAGGCCAAGATTACTGGCTTGCAGATGCAAGGAAATAATGCATATTCTACTGCCTCAATGTTCTTCTGTAACTTCTTTTGATGCCTTTGGTGATGTAACTGTTTTGCGCCCTTTAGAGGTACCATGATCAATAGAAGGAGATCACGAGGTTCTCTACATTTTCCAAGAGTCAGAGAGAACCTTTGTCCTCTATGAAATACATTTCTTCAGCGATCCTTATCTCAGCACCTCCCAATGCACGAATGTTCACGCAACAGATATTTTCCCAATATTGTTGGCCAAAAGCCCACTATTTATCTAGTAATATTGATTTTCCTGCGTTTGAATCCCTAGAATGGAAACATAAAATATGGGGTGACATTGGTGGGAAAAATGTTGACCTCTTTTCAAAAGAAAGACGCCCAGTTCTGCACTCCAGGTTTTGTTTTCCACTTTCCCTAAGACCAGCCACTCAGAGCTTTTGCCAAACTGGTCCCGCCTGTGGGCAGGAAGCCCCTGGGCCATGGTGTTGCTGTTCCCTGAATATGGGCTCTGAGTCCCCCAGATCCTGGTCTTTGCCTCCAGCTGAGATCAGGAATGTGGGGGCTCAGGGGCAGGTGCCTGTGACCCGGGCACTGAGATGAGACCTTGGCTCAGCCCGTGCAGTGTCACAGCCCTGCCTGCTCTAGCACATCAATGGCACCAGCAAGACCTTGGGGAGACAATCAACACAGGGACACCTGGAGTTCAGTCTCCATGTCTGGGTTCTGGTGCAGCCTGTGGGTCTAATATCCAGCTTCCCTCAGGGGCTCAACAGAGTCTCCATACGTGTCCAACAGCAGCAGAAACCTGGGAAGTTTCCAGAGATCTGCATGTGTAGCATCCACACTGACATGTGTATCACACACAGTTGGCTGAAGGGAACAAAAATATCTATATTACCTTTTGTCCTTGTGATGTGGCTGAATTTTAAAGTAAGATGAACGGCAACAATGTGTGTTTCTGTTTTCTTTTTTTTTTTTAATTTTTTTTTTATTAAATCACCATGTGGAAAGTTACAAAGTTCTCAGGTTTATATGTCAGTTATACAATATTCAAACACCCATCCCTTCACCAGTGCCCATATCCCACCACCAGAAACCCCAGTATACCCCCCGCCCTCATCCCCTACCCCCTACTGTATAACTAATGAATTTCACTTCATTTTTTCTTTACCTTGATTACATTCCATAATTCAACACAAAACTCACTATAGTTGACATAACTCTCTCTCTCTCTCTTTTTTTTTTTCCTCTTTTTCCTTTTCCCTTTTTTTTTTTCTTTTTCCCCCTCATCCCCCTTCCTGCGCCTCATAGTATGGTGTACGCCACGCCACGTCGGCCAGCGTGGGGCTTTTGCTTAGTTCACAGTCCAGAGGTGGCTGCTACATTAAAAACCTTCAATATTTTCAACAAAAACTTACTGTTATTATTTGGAGTTTCCCCCCCAAGTCAGACCTGTTCAAATGGAACCGATTCACATTGCTGACAATTATAAATGTTAAGCGTGGTTTTGGATTTCTGTATAAAGTCCAGGGAATATTCACGCCAGAAATTACATAGCCCAGCTCACAGTCCCAGTGCATTGCTGTAAGAAGTCTCTGAATTCAAAGTCTTTAGGCGCATAGGGTCCGATTCGCGCTCAGCGGCTCCGGGTTTATCTGGGCCGAGGGCGTGCCGGTTACGCCCCCTTCCCATGAGTTCCTGGGAGCCCCCAAAGTAAAATCCGAATACCTGTGGGTCTGGAATCAAGAAGATGGCGCCTGCCACATGGTGCCGCCAGCCCGCCGCTTTCCATGCAGGAAGACAGGGTGGGGAGGAAAAAAAAATCCACCCCCAGCAGCACCGAGTTGTAGCCCAGTTTGGTGTCCCAGTGCATCGCTCTCGGGTGCTGCGCTGGATGCCCGAATGTGTTACATCTTTGGAGTCAAAGTCTTTAGGCGCAGAGGGTCCGATTCGCGCTCAGCGGCTCCTGTGTTTCTGTTTTCAATCCCAGGTTCCGGTGTGATATCCAGATGAGCCAGTCTCCATCGGTGTCTGCATCTCTGGGAGAGAAAGTCACCATCACCTGCAAGGCCAGTCAGAGCATTAGCAATGGGTTAGCCTGGTATCAGCAGAAACCAGGGAAAGGCTCCTGATCTGTTGGGCAACCAATTTAGGACCTGGTGTCCCTCCCCGGTTGAGTGGCAGGATATCTGGCACAGATTTTACTCTCACCACCAGCAGACTGAAGACTGAGGATTCTGACACCTATTTCTGTCAACAGCATAGTAGTTACCCTCTCACACTGATACAGGCCAGAACATAAACCCCCAGAGATCAGCTGTGTGAGGCTGGGCTGGCCCAGCTGCTCCTCCTGGTGCCTCCACTGTTGAGAGTGTCAGATGCAGCCACATGGAGATTCCACAGGAAGGTTGTCAGAGATGTCACAAGGAGGTTCCTAACACCCAAATTCTCTTCCCTCATCTGCAGTCCAGGAACATAGACATGTTCATTCTGCTGATGTGATCCTTAATATAACAGTCGAGTTTATTAAAGATGAGGAACCTGGTTTCTAATGTCAGTTAGGGTTTATGCAAAGGAAAAAAGGTGTCCAGAGAAATTTCAAACAAAAATTAATATTAGCATTTATTCACTTGTATCACTTGTCATCCCATTGATCTTCGATTTGCTTGAGCAGGCACCAGTAACATCTTCATTCTTCCCTGTAACATGCTAGTGTATTCCAATGGCGTCCACTTGCTCCAGGAATAGTAAGAGCCTTAAACTGTTCATTCAGGGTTTTGACGAAGAACTCTGACCATCTTGCAGGTGGGCGGCCACGTGGTCTTTTGACCTCCCATGGAATCCAGTCAGTAACAGCTCTAATCCAGCGGTCATTTTTGAATCGTATTTCATGTCCAGCCCATCTGATTTTCAATGAGGTGGCAAACGAGACAGCTTCCCTGATTCTTGATCATCAACAAAGGTCTGAACTCTGGATTCCTTCTCTCACTTGAGTGAGATGTGTTACTCCTAGCATAGCTCTTTCGATTTCTCTTTGGGAGACCCAAATATCGCTCTCATTCTGTCTTCGTAGAGCCCAGATCTCTGAGACTTATGTTAGTGCATGGAGAACAGTGGATTAACATTTATTAATGTACAAAATTATGTTCTCTACAATATTTAGCAGTGCATGATTCAGAGAGATCCTATAGAGGCTAAGGCAGGTGTCTTGCATGTGGCTGGCTCTACAGTACCCTGCCCTGTCAGGAGTAATCACTGAGCACTGAGCCAGGAGAATGTGGGTTTAGATCAAGAAAGAAAGAAAGAAAGAAAGAAAGAAAGAAAGAAAGAAAGAAAGAAAGAAAGAAAGAAAGAAAGAAAGAAAGAAAGAAAGAAAGATGGAAGGAAAAAAGGAAAGAAGGAAGGAAGGAAGGAAGGAAGGAAGGA
>JASTTN010012668.1:197555-245214 GCA_030324115.1 Sorex maritimensis | reverse complement strand
AGGAAGGAAGGAAGGAAGGAAGGAAGGAAGGAAGGAAGGAAGGAAAGGAAGGAAGAAAGGAAGGTGGAAGAAAATAAAGAGAAAGTGGAATGAGGGGATAGGAGGGAAGGGAAAGGGAAGGGGAGGAGAGGGAGTAGGAGAGGAGGGGAGGGAGTAGAAAGGGGGGTCCAAACCAAAGGCACAAGGCCTCGGTCACACACCTGGGGGGGGCGGATTTTGGGGATTTTCTTCACTATTTGGTGGTGGGGAATGACATTCAGGGCTGCAGGACTGGAAGGAACCAGGCAGCCTAGCAGGGCCCCTCCCCAAACCAGCCCTGCAGGCAAACAGGCCTAAGCAGAAGCACAAGCCATGGAGACAGAAATAAAATTTGGGGGTTTCCTAACAAATAGAGGGAGTCACCTGTTGGGACAATAATGTTCATGTACTGATTAAGTTATCTGTTATAGTCAGCTACCGTCTTATATAGTTAAAGAAAACGTCATACACACACTGTGGAACCAAGGAAGAGTTGAAAGTTTGTAAGATTTAGACCCTAAAATTTTAAGCTCAATAATCTGCACTGGTTATGGAACCCCCTGAGAGACTCTGGGGTGAATCCCTAACAGACCCTGGGATTCACGACCCACGGTTGGCTATGGCTAAAAGCAACCCCTGCACTGACCTCTAGAGAGACAATTTGTTCCAGTGTGATATTTGGCTGTATCTGAATTTAAGCTTTATTGATGCATGTATAATCCTCCTCTTTTTAAAAATATAGTAAAATGTAGTTAAACTTGCATGATCTTGATTGATGCTTTAGGATGCAGTTAAGAGAGTATAAATGAAACCTCATAAAAAGTGGATTTTTTTTGTTCTGCTTCAAACTCCTTGAACATATGTATCACTCTGAATTTAATGCATTAGGCCCCAGGGAAATGCAATTCCAAATTCTTGATTATAACAATGTGAAACTATTAACCCGATTATAACAAAAAATTTGACTCACCCATGTCTATTCTAAATGTTGAGACTTGGGGCCTGAGCCATATTACAGATGATAGGACATTTGCCTTGCATGTAGCCAACCTGGGTTCAAGTTCTGGCATCCCATCTGGTCTCCTGAGAACGATGAGGAGTGATTCCTGAGTGCAGAGCCAGGAGTCAGCCCTGAGCATCGCCAGGTATAACCCAAAAAATAGCAAAAAAAAGAAGAAGTTATAAAGGACACATATTTTTCTGTCAATTGCTTGCCTGAGGTTGAACTAGACACATATTTACATGGCTAGAGCACCTGGTAAATCAGAAATATACTAAATGTGAGAGACATAGTGAGGGGGCTGGAGTGATAGTGCAGTGTTTAAGGTGATTGTCTTGCATGCATCATCCCTATGATCTCCCAAGTACTGCTAGGAGTAGTTCTGAGTAAAGAGCCAAGAGTAACCCCTGAGCACTGCTGGATGTGGCCCCAAACAAAATAACAAACCATAAACCAGAACAAAAGAAACATTGACACACATCTGTGTCACCCATAGTTAAACTGAGAAGTGTTCCATCTTAACCACTCCCATCCAGGCTAAGTCAATGTTTCCACTATTTTTCATAGACTTGAAGACACATGCGTCACTTTGCTCAAGAGAAGCTACTCCTTCCTTGAGGTCTTTTCACACCAATACACCCACCCGTTTATTTGCATGCTGTCCCCGGGGGAGGGTCTATATTGGACAGTCTCCCATAAGGGTCAGCTCTATCTGGCTTTCAGCTATCAGGTCTTCTCAGATCAACTCTCAAAATGAGGTCCCCTGCTCAGTTTCTGGGTCTGCTGATGTTCTGCATCCCAGGTAAGGGGAGCAGGGAGAAGAGAAAGAATGGGCTCAGGAGGGGGTTTGTGGGACCCACTGGTCTCCTTGTGTGTTCTGTCTGTGGTCTGACTATGTGAGAGAGAAACAACAGGAAAGCAGGGATGGTCCAGGGAAGGTGTAGAGGCCTGTTTCCCCATCCCTAAGGTCTCTTCACTGTGGTGACATCCTTCTGGTGTAGGAGTATAAATCATTCAAGTAATGACTTTCCCAGAAAACAATATTTTACTTAAAATAAATTACAGAATGGAAGCAATGAAATTGACCTGTGATGTCTGAATGTAATCTGACACTTTCATAAATCAATTTTCCAGGATCCAGAAGTGATGTTGTGCTGACTCAGAGTCCACTCTCCCTGTCCATCGTCAAGGGAGAGTCAACCTCCATCTCCTACACATCTAGCGAGAGCATCACAAACAGTAAAGGAATCACCTATCTGAATTGGTTCCATCAGAAGCCAGGCCAACCTCCAAGGCTAGTGGTGTATTAAGTTCTAAATGATGGCCTGGGGTCCCAGACAGGTTCAGTGGCAGTGGGTCAGGGACAGAATTCACTCTTCAGATTAGCAGGGTGGAGCCTGAGGATGTTGGCGTTTACTACTGCAATCAAGGTACATGGGTTCCTCGCACAGTGATACAGCCCCGAACATAAACCTCCCTGCCTGGCCTGCCCCAGATGGCCACACGTGTTCTTTGCTGATGAGCAGACAGCAGAGTCTCTGAGTCAGTGAGAGGAAGGCACTGGGGGCCTCAGGGGAGGAGGCTGCAGCTGTGGGTCTGGACCAGGAGAGCCCCTGCTGTACTGCAGACACCCCTTATTAGGGCCTGGTCAGAGGCACAGGACTGGCCAGCCATGTTATAACAAGATATAAAGGGGGTCTGCTGTGAATGAACAATTTTAGTGAACTGACATCTTATGGGAAGCCTAAACACATTCTCCCTGCCTTGCCCACATTTGTATGGGAAATGTTACTACCTAAGAACCAGATGATTGACACAAATCTTTTCAAGCATCGCTTAAAGCATAATGGAATTTGCTTTTGATGTACATGTGCTTTTATAGAAAAATACGTCATATAACTAGAAAGAGATAGTACAGTGGGTAAGGCACTGGCCTTGCATGTGGCCGAGTCCAGTTGGATCCACAGGACCCATATTATTCCACAGGGGAGTCTCCCTAAGCCAGGAATCAGCCCCAAGCACTGCTGTGTGAAGCCCAAAGAAAGAAACACAGAGACCAACAAAGTAAAAGAACTTTACAGCTCAATCATCCAGGGTCGGATGGTGGGACTGGCCGAGGACTTCTCAACACCTGTAGCCAAAGGATGACAGAGGACAGTCACCTCCTATGAGCCGGGGGACACACACCTCCCTGTTCGACAGCTCCTGCCGGGGCTGTTGTGGTCTCTGGGACCCTCTCATGGCCCTGGCACTAGGCTCACTTCTCCTCCATCCCAAGGCTGCCCTCCCTAGACCCTCTCTCCTCCTCCACCTGCATTTCCATGGCTCCTCCTCTGCGTGCCTGATGGAGACTCCAGTGTGTCAGCTCCAACTCCCTGTCCTGACCTCATAGACCCCAGTTCATCCTGCTCACACAGGGGTCCTGGTGCCTTCAGAGCTGGGCCCCTTGTGCTCCTCATTCCTGCCAAAGTCACCCTCAGTTCTGACTCTTTGCTGTGGATTCCTGTGCAGGACCCTCTTGGTGAGTGGCATCCTCGGAAGCAGAATGTAGAGTAGGAGTTTCTCTGTCACTTGCTCACGGGGACAGACACAGTCCTCCGGGAGCCGAACCCTTGTAGCAGGAGGGAGAATGGGGCAGGCAGGGAACCTTCCTCACTGGGGGCCCTTGGGAAGCTGGCAATAGACTGAGGGTGGTTTTGCCCTGGGACAAGGCTGACCCTGAACCTCCATACTGCTCCTGACAGAAAAGTCACCTGGTGGACACTGTCCCCAAGCTCAGTCTAGAGAGTTTCCTGTCCTCTCGATCCTGCCCAATTTCTGCTGAATCCCAGGGTTTCAGAACCCCCATAACACTCTGAACTCAGAGCTGTGTCCAGCTCCCACTGACTCATGGAGGTCCCTATGTGGGGACCTGCCCTTCATGCTGGACTGGGTGGCAGGTGTGCAGTGGGATGGGCACATTGCTGGTTTTACAGTGTTGTGAAATTTGTACAAAAGACAATACCGTACATCACAACAACTATCAATTTCACATAGTTAAATAGAAGTAAACTAACACCAGCCTTTATGTTATTCCCAGAGAAACTCCAATGAATTTTCAGTAATTGTCAAGCAAAAACATCAACTGCAAAGCCCTGTAGGTACAGGCAGCATAATTTATTGCCAATATTACATGATGAGGCAAAGTTTATATTTGTTTCACTGTGTTTGTTCTCCATCTCTGTAAAGCAGTGCAACATGCAGACCCCAAGGAAGGCTACAGTGTCTTTCCCCCTTTCCCTAAGAGAAAGGCTATACATCTCAGAACTGGTAGAACTTCATATCAGGGCAGCTTAAAATTACCCACCATGTGATTTATCCACATTGTCTCTGACACCCAGGTCAATGAGCATGGGCAAAGTGTGATTAATGATTAGCAGACTGTTTTTCCTGGTGGAGCTTATTCTTTCCTCAAAACACATTGTTAGCTGGGAAATGTCTAGTATGGTGCTGAATAGTGTATAGGACAGGACATGGCTGCATTAACGATAGAGCTGCATAGTCTCAAATCATACTAAACTCAAATGTAAAATAGCTACTGAATTGCACTATTTGCGTTTTTAATCTCTCCACCACTGTCAGTTTTAGAGACAGTCAGACATTGAGAAATACACTCAGACCAGAACCACTCTAGGACCAGGCATATCACTGACAGAGAAAACATGTTTCTCATGTTTGAGGTCCTGGGTTTGAATCCTAACACACCATGAAAGCATTTTAGAATAGCAATGGTTGAATTGTTACTTTTGGTCTCTCATGTCGTCATAGAAACAATCCTTAGGAGTCTTGGTCTAAAGTTTATGTACTGAGGGCTCCTCAATGTTGCATCCACTGTGGTTCTCAGAGGTGGTCTGGGTATCCTGCAAGGGAGAATGAGGCTGGATTAGCCACCCTAAATAGTAACTTGAAGTCCTTTTCTTTCTGCCAAAAACCCCGCATGTTTCATTACCCTTACAGGCCTTTCCTTGTCTCTGAGACCCTCATGCCTTCTCAAAAATAACAATGGTGACATATCCTGGCATCCCAGTCCCTAGTATATGCGTATTTGTGCCTGACTTATCCACTCAACCTAATCACCTCCAATATAACAATAAGAATTGGAAATGTTCGCTCAAGATAAGAACTTAGTATTAAATGCAGGTAAAGGGACATCATCATCATCATCATCATCATCATCATCATCATCATCATCATCCCATTGATTGTTGATTTTCTTGAGTAATCTCAGCAAGGTCTCCATTTTTCCTAGCCCTGAGATTTTAGAAGCCTCTCTTTACTCATCCTTCCCAAGGAGTAAAGATGCCGTACTGGAGGCTCTTTCGGGGTCAGGTCAAGTTAAACCCATCATTGTTACCGGTTTTGGCATGTGAATACGCCATGGGGAGTTTGCCAGGCTCTCCCATGCAGGCAGGAAACTAACAGTAACTTGCCAGTTTCTCCAAGAGGGGGAACTGGGCTATAAGAGGTTGCTTCTGGGAGCTTGGTCTTATAGTCTCTGGGTGTTGGCCGTTGGTGGGATTACATGGCACTGGGAGCACTTTCTGGTTGTGACTGCCTAGCGCTGGAAAATGGGGGATCTGGGAGGAAGGGGCCCAGTCCTGATCTGAGCAGTCTTGGAGATCTTGGCCCCTGGTTCCACAAACCTGGGTTCTTCTGCTGGTTCCTTCATGCGTGAGGCTCGTCAGAATGTGTGGAGAGAGTCTTGAGCATAGCTGTGGCTGGGTTCCGAAGGTTCTCGGCTGTGGTGGCTCTGCTCAGGGCGGGGAAGGAAACTCAACCCAGCCCCTCCAAGGGGACTCGGTGAAGACAGCCAGGTGCAGGGGCAAGAGACTCTCAGATAAATTATGCACACACATAATTTTATTTCAAGCCCCTGGCGTTAAGGTTCTTAATATGTATAATGAGGATGCCAGATCAGATGTGAGCTACTGTCCCTCCTAGGGCTGACATTTTATTCTATGACCTCCCACCTACCTGTTTCAGAATAGCGGTGGGGACAAAATGGGTCTGCTCCCACGCTATGGAGGTGATGCTCAAATAAGAGATATTTATACATGATAACTTTTCAGTATTTGCGTTGCAAACCATAATGAAAGAGAGAGAGAGAGAGAGAGAGAGAGAGAGAAGTGCCTGTCATAGAAGCAGGGAAGCAGGGTGGGGTGAAACTTTCCCTTTAGGAAAAAGCCCAAGGTCTGCATATTCTCCTGGGTAAAACAGTTTAGATCTGAGAGTGTATAACCAGGCACACAAAAACGTACCCAAACATTGAAAGTGTACCCGAAAATGATAGAGTAAACCATTTAGTGACTTTAGTTGTAGAATGCACCAAAGGCAAAGGACAGAAAGAGGGGGGAGAGAGAGAGAGAGAGAGAGAGAGAGCCTTCAGACATTATGCTTGAAGGTTCCTGCTGACTGGCCGAGACAGTCCAGCCTTTGCTCTTCATTGAATGTGGAGGTGCTCACTCACTGTCCTTCATGTCTCTGCCAAACAATGGCTTACATGTGGGGACCCAGGTTCCAATGCCATTGCATTGAATACATAGCTTCCTGTGAGCTGCCTGGGACTGTCCAGGCCACACTAAATCTTGCACAGTCTGTATGTGTCATTGATTATCACTTGTGTGTCTGTTTGTTTCATTCTCAGCATCTGGCACGGACCAACTGAGGTTGAAGGTGACAATTTGATTGATTTTAGTGAGGTATATTTTTGTATACTCCAGCTTACTGACAGACTTTACAGTATCTGTTCCAAAGACTGTGGGAAAGTCTCCCTAAATTGAAGCAGCACAGAAATCATGAGCTGAAACCTATTAAGTTGCTGTAACAACAACGGCCACGAGATGGCAGACAAAACCCATACGTGACAAGAGAGACCCTGAATCCTAGAAACCCTGAGACAGTAACAGGTCCATTGTCAGCAGGGACATGGCTGTGGTGGGAAAGTATGAAAGCTCTTACAGTCTGAGTTGTAGCAGATTTTCACCCTTTCTTTCTTGGGGATAGTAGTCCTGTCCTGCCTCTCCGCGATGGACTTTTTATCCCCCATCCAGTGCTCATAATTCAACTTAAGTTTTACTCTGATATTTCAGAGATGGAGCAATAGAGACAGTCAAGTTAAACTGAGCTTACAGGAAGATCAGATGGGAGTTTAGGGACACCAGGGAATACCACCCCCACCCCTCCAAGTCTCCACAGGCAGAAATTCCAGGAGAGTTTTGTGAGGACAAGAGGAGAGAGGGGCTGCTACTGATAGAAGGAGGGTGTCATAGGAAGTGACTCTGGGGGACCTGAACTTTCCCTCTCCAGACTCCTAGAGAGAATTGCTCTGTGTGTGGTGTGAGCCCCGGCCTGTGTGTTCCTGTGAGGGAGCCTGAGCTTATGCTTCACACCCAGCACCCTCTGAAGAGGGTCTGTCTCAGGGGCATCCAGAGAACTTCGTACTGAGGCAAATTATCACCTTTTTCTTCTCTTCTGACTGCTGAGAACTCAGAAATCAATTTCATTTTGTCAGGCAACACCTTGTTGATGAAACTGCAGGCTGTTTAATTTTGACCAAAAATCCATCAAATTGAATGAACTCAAATTTGATAGTTAGGTTTTGGGTGTCCTTATGCTGCTCCACTCAGATGCCATGGGGAACACAATGCGACCGACTTCCAGTCTCCCTGACTGTTCCAGAATGTCAGTGTCCCTGCAGGGCCAGTATGAGAATTCAGAGCATCAGAATCAAGCTCTGAAGCTTCTGCTGAGCCCATTCCCCTGGAGGCTCTGCAGCATGGTGACAGCTGCTCTGTCCCCTGCTCACCATCAGAGGAAGCTGCCACAGGACCTCAGACAACCTCTGTGTGCTAATCTCCAAATGCAGCTACTGTGGTGGAATGCAAGGTCTTAGGGCCTCATGTGACAGCAGAATTGTGTGAACACCAAGGAATCTCATCCCCCTTCTCCCCCAGCCCTTCCCCTGGCCATCAGAACCACCTCAGGGCAGCTCCTCTGGAGCAGACAGTGCAGGCAACAGTGTGTGTCTTATCTGAGCTGCTCTTGTGAGTACAGACACTCAGTGCACATGCCTTCACTCTCTCTGGTGTCCTTTGTAACTGAGATCTCTTCCTCTCCCATCCTGCCACTACCAACCCTTATTCTGCCCTGTCTCAGTGAATCCCTGTGCAGGATTGTCCTTTGGTAAGTGGCTGATGGGAATCATGGAGTAGGAATTGGTTAGAAGTTTGTTCATGTGGCCACCAATGGTCCAGTGAGAGCAGAACCCTGGCAGCGTTAAAAATCAATGGAGGCAGGGGGAGGATGGGAGAGGGGGGTTTACTGGGGATATTGGTGGTGGGGAATGTGCACTGGTGAAGGGATGGTGTTTGATCATTGTGTGACTGTAACCCAAACATAAAAGCTTGTAATAATCTCATGGAGATTCAATTAAAAAAATCAATGTTGGATTGTGGTGTGTGTGAGTTGGAAAGGGGAAAGATCTCTTCAGCCTGAGTCAGGTGTGAGACCTCAGACCTTCAGAAGGTGGGGCTCCCTGTGCTCTCCCTGTCTGACAGAAGCACCGGGGAAGGCCCCAGTCACAGGCTAGTCACTGGCAGGAAACCCTTCTCCACTAGAATCCATGATCACTGTAGGGCTCCCCTGGGACCTTCTGTGCTACCTTCCATGGACTCCGGCCCTACCCAGGGCTGTGGAATTCTCAGAAATAGAAAACTACCAGCTGGGTCAGCAGTTCATGGAGGACAGTTCTCAGATATCAGGAAGCTTGAATTCAATGATGCGGATCGTCCATGGACCTTTCAATATTTTGCTGGTTTTCACTCTCAGGAGCATTCTCCTAAGAGAAGAAACAGTGAATAAATGGGGGTGAGGAGGTGGGGGTGGGCAAGTCATCACTAGAGACTATACTGACTCATATCACCCAGCACTCTACCCTCACCAGCTAATAGACCCCTGTTACAGCCAAGATCCGAGGTTGGACATTCTCTCACGCCCATTTGATGCCCACCTTAAGACCTGAGAGTCATTTCTCTGTGGACTTGTAGCCTAACCATACTTGATTCTCAGTGAACTGCATCTGGGCTTGCTGAGAGCTGCCAAAGTTAGAAGAGATGTGTGGAAAGATAATACAGTTTGTAGGGTGTTTGCCTTGCATGTGGCAAACCAAGAATCAGTCCTTGGCATTCCATAAGGTATCTTACACTCCCATCACCCAGCATTGCCAGGAGTGGTTCCAGAGTATAGAACCAGGAATAAGCCTAGGGAATAAGTAGGTGTGGTCCAAAAAAAATCAAAAACTAAAAAAAGAGATGGATGATAACGACGTGAGCTGAAAAAGCACAGTGCATTCAAGAGGAATTTGGTGGAGGCGACTCATCTCATCTATCCCTTCTGGACTCATTTCCATTGGGTCAGCACAGATGGGAATCTTTCAGAGAGAGAGGGACTGAAAAACATGGAAAACTTTCCAAACAAAAAGTGTGTGTCAGTGGTTCTAGGAAGGCAGAGAGCTTTCCTAAACGTGAAGAACAAACTTCACAATCTGAGGCTGTGGTGGAAGTGGTGAGACTGGATCTCAGGAAAAAATCTGGACATAACTTGGTAACGAGGGCCCCAAAGGTTTTCTCCTGTTACCATTCATTTCCGGCTGGTAGTGATGACATCTCTAAAGCAAGAAATACCAGGATATCAATGCTAAATGGAAGATTGTAAGCCCTCAATTTGATCCATATATGTGAAATTGAAGGAGTCTATAATTCCTAGAGGGTCTGTGTGGCTGTGGCCTGCAAGAGCCTGTCCCTTGCGAAAGAGAGCAAGAAGCCTTGTACTGACTCGAAGGAGACCAGGGACCTGCCCTTCTGTGCTCATCCTGGGGCCCTCCTGGGACCCGGGGAGGAGCATGTTCTCTGTGGGCAAAGTTCTGCTTCCCCACAGGGACCCACACCCCTGACTTCCCTGCAGCTGGGCTGGTCCCCACACAAACCCTCCCCCCTCTGCCTGCCTAGACTGCCCAGCCCCTCTCATTTGCAAGCCCTCAGAGCTCATGCCAGTAGCTCTATATACACAATAATAGTCTCTGTCACCCTGCAGGGTCAGTGTCTGTCACACCCAGAGTGGACATGAGGGCCCCTGTGCAGCTCCTCAGCTTCCTGCTGCTCTGGCTCCGGGGTAAGGAGGGAAATGGGGGTTTTACTGGAGCTTTAATGAGGTTTCAGGAAAATAACTTTAAAGTACAATGAATGCTGGTAATGATGTGTGGTTCTATTTCCAACTCCAGTTTCCTGGTGTGATATCCAGATGAGCCAGCCTCCATTCGTGTCTGCATCTCTGGGAGACAAAGTCACCATCACCTGCAAAGCCAGTCAGAGCGTAAGCAATTGGTTATATTGGTATCAGCAGAAACCGGGGAAAGCTCCCAGGCTCCTGATCTATAAGGTAACCAACTTAGGACCAGATGTCCCTTCCCGATTCAGTGGCAGTGGATCTGGGACAGATTTCACTCTCACCATCAGCAGTTTCAAGGCTGAGGATGCTGCCACTTATTACTGTGAACAGTTTGATAAGCTCCCTCCCACAGTGATACATGCTAGTACATAAACCCCAAGAGATCAGCTGTGTGAGGCTGGGCTGCCCCAGCTACTCCTCCCAGAGCCTCCACAGCTGAGGGTGTATCAGATGCATCTAGGCTGTGCAATGATGGACAGTTCTGGTCCTTATCAAAGAAACAGTTTTGGATCCGTTATTCTCCATCTCATCCCAGCAGCACTGGCATGACAATGATCTCCTGATTGAATTTGTAGAGATAATTTTCCTGAAGTAACAGCTAATGGTGTCAATTAGAGTTCATATCTGCTGGCCTGGCCACTCTACAAGGCCTAGAAACCATGTTTTACTGGATATTAATATCACAAATACTGCCACCCTAGTTTTGAGGAACGTGAGTAGCTTCATAGCTCACACTGAGGGCGTCTCAGAGGATACATCCTCACCCGCCATGATGACCCAAGGTCTCATCTTAGTGTCCAGGTCACAGACACCTGGTCCTGAGCCCCCACATTCCCGTTCTCAGCTGGAGCCAGAGCCCAGGGTCTGGGGGACTCAGAGCCTGTGTTCAGGGAACAGCAACTCCATGGCCCATGTATGAAGCTCTTTGTTTGAATCTAACACACTACAACTCATTTTGAGTCAAAATGGTCTCTCAGAGAGTCATAAGAACACACTTCATCAGTTTGAACTAGAACTCAAGGTCCAGAGGGTTCCTCAATGTTGCATCCACTGTGGTTCTCAGAGCAGGTCTGGGTTATCCTGGTAGGAGGAATGAGGCTGAATTAGTCATCTAGAGAGGAGCCAGGAGCCCTCTGCTTTCTGAAGTCTCACTCCCAAGTGTTCCACTATCCTTACAGGCTTCTCCTCATCTTTGGATCCATTCTGTCTTTTCACAAACAACACCATGACAACTCCTGGGATCATAGCACCTGGAACATACCTATGTGTGACTGAGAGCCCTTCTGAACTCCTGGACATCTGTTTGTCTAGAACTCAATGTCAGGAGGGCTCCTCAATGGTGCATCCAATGTGGTTCTCAGAGGTGGTCTGGGTCTTCCCAGAAGGAGGAATGAGACTGCATTAAGCAGGTCGGAGTAGTCCCCTATGTAAAACAACTTAGGTCTTGGATGGTATAATTGGGCATACAAAATATACAACCAATGGCAGCATAGGTGCACCTTGAAAAGGAGGAAAAACAGTGTAGGGTATTTAACTGAACCATCAGAGGCAAGAATATAATCAGAAACAGTTCAGACTTTGTACTTTAAAGTGCCTGTTGAATGTCTCTGTGAAACACCCCAGCCACTGCTCTTCACACAGCACTGAATGTGGATGTGCTCACTAAATGTCCTTAACGTCCCTGCCAATTTAAACCCTGACTCACCTATTGGGACTTAGGTTGGGATGCTACTTTGCACTGAATAAATTGAAAAAGCCTGGACACTGCTTGTATGCATATTTGTTTGTCTCTTGTGTGTCTTGACTTCTTTCTTGTCACAAAGGTTGAAGGTGCCAATTGGCTCGGTAATTGACATCTGATTGGTGTGGTAAATTTCCACATACTCTGGCCTGGTGATGAACTTTACACTGTGTGTTCCAAAAACTTGGGAAAATTCTCTCTGGATGTCCCTGTATCACAGGGACCACCAGTACCTGAAACCTATTAAGTTGCTGTATGACACCACTAGAGGGCAGACAGACCCCATAAGTGACAAAAAGGGGACGCTGTATCTTAGAAAAACTGAGTAACAGGACTGCTGTCAGGAGGATGGAGGTTATATGGGTGTGGCGGAAAAGTATAAAAACTGTTAGAGTTTGAGTTGCGGAGTCATTTTCACAGTTTTTGCCATTGGAAAAAGTGCTTTTGTCATTGTTGATGGGAAATGTACACTAGTGAAGGGTTGACAGTGGGACCATTCCATGACTGAAACCCAATCATGAAGGATTTTGTCATTGTGTATCTCATGATGATTAAATAAATAAATAAATAAATAAATAAATGGAAGTCACAGAAGTTCTTTTCTGCCTGTCTTCTATGGACTTTTCTGATCCCATATTTATTGCCCATAATTGGAGATTGATCTGTAGAGTCACTTAAAGTAAATTGAGGTCACATAGCCGGGGTAGGTGGAAGTGTAGAGACAACCAGAAAAATCCCCTGTCCCCACATCACACACACAGGAATGACTTGTTGGAGAAAAGGAGAGAGGGACTCCTGCTGATAGGAGGAGGATCTCACTGGAAGTGACCTTGTGGGACCTTGGACTTCACTCTCCAGCTGCCCAGAGTGAGAGAATTTCATGTGTGTGGTGTGAGCCCCCAGCCTGCATATTCCTGTGAGGAAGCCTGAGCTGAACCTTTACCCCAGCACCTTGGAACAGGGTCTGCCTCAGGGGTACATCATGGTAGTTGGGGGAGGAGAGGAGAATGGGGAAAGAAGCTTAGCAATTTTCTTCATCTTCATCACTTGTGTTTCTGATTGCTGAGAAAAAAAGCCTTAGTCTAATTAAACAAATAATCCATGGATTATTGGCTAAAAGACCAGCTTGTCCTTAAAGATATAAAGATGTTGAATGTTTTGTTTTCCTATTAGAAAATGCATCAAGATTCACCAGTCATGATCCAGAGATTCAGGAATAAATTCTTGAAAGATCAACAAGTTGCAAAGATTCTTTCAGACCACAAAACACTGAGTCACAAGGGGCAGCCAGGAGGAGATTGGGTAAACCCCAAGCAGCCCAAAATCTCCATGTTCCACAATCACTGCCATGCACTCAGCCAGAGTCCACTGCTCAATACAAACCTCATCCAAAAAATTAATCCAGTGAAAAACTCAAGTATGAGGGTTTTGTGACTGAAAGCGCCAAGCTTTCATAGAGGCAGGATGGACTACCTCCCCCCACCTCCCTGTACTTCTGGAAGCCCCGGCAGTCACACACAGGACCCAAATCTGCTTCCTCCAGTTAAGTATTTAACTGCAGCTGTATCATCTCATTATGAATTTTAGACTTCCTGGAGCAATATATAAAACTCCACAACACTGATAAACCAGGAGTAGCACACCAGATTGGTTGTGATATACTGTAGAAAACAACCAATCTCAATTAACAAAATGTAAACACAGATGACTAACTTGTACAATGTAATAGTAATCTCTTATACAAGGGTTTATTGGCTGCATGGTGAGATACAAAAATCTTCCACTAACTTTCTACATTTTTTGGTCATTCTTTTAGCAAGTTATTTACAATAAGCAATATGAAATGAATTATTAAGGGCATTCTATGGGGTCGGGCTGAAGGAGTACTTAGGAAAATTGGAAATAATGGTTGTGGGATGGTTCAATGCTGGAGGGAATAGTGTTAAAAATGATGAACATCTATGAGAAGTTATCATGAACAATTTTGTAAACCACAGTGTTTATACAAAGTGTAAGGGGAATGCATCTGAATGAATAAATTTCTGGGTATTACTGTAGAGATTATCCTATTTGATTGTACCCTAAGATGTCAGTGGACAACAGTATGGCCTCCTTCCAGCCTTTCTGACTGCTTTCAGGAGAGGGTCCTTGTCACCTTTCGGGCCACACGGAGCGTGAGGAGCATCTCACTCTAAGATCAGCCCAAGCCAGTTTGAAGAGAATATTAAAGGGCTTGCAGTTTATGCCTCAATTCACCGAGGTGATCCATGGCACCACAATTGCCAGAGCATCTATGATGCATTCCTAGAAGTCTCTGAGTACCAACTGGCTGACCTTGGTAGGCACAGGCATGGGGGTGTGCCCTGGTGGTCTCCAGCACCATGAACCCTTAAACTCTTACGCTGATCTGGTTTGCTCAGCTGACCAAGAATTGTCTAGAAGGACAAAATACACTCCCAGCATTGGTGAGCAGCTACTGCACCACACCCAGGTACAGAAATCAAATAGTCAGAAAAAATGATCACTTTCTCCCTGGCTATAGTTTGCTTACAGCCTGTCCTGGTGCTCTTCCAGGGATGGGACAGAGATTGCTGACACTGTAGATTGAAGACTCTCACCATCACCAGGAACTTGCTCCTGGTGACAGATAGCCCACTTGTAGCACAAACCCTTCTCCCACCTGCTCCTATTCTGGTGCTTCTGTGGACTTGGGGTCTCTAATAGCATATAACAGGGAAAAATCTCTGAAATGTCACTTTCTCTTCTCCTCCCATTCCCTTCCCTCTCCTCCACATACTGCCCTGAGGGACTTCTCTGCCTCCCCGATGGAGCCTGAAGTGTGTGTGGATTTTCTGAACTTCTGTTGTGAATTAAGACCCCAGACTTTCCTGCGTTACATTATGGTGAGATGGGAAACAGTCTGCAAAGGGCTACACAGCATCCTCACTGACATCTTAGTCTGCATGCAAAGAGGACAACCCCTATATTTATACCTGGAAATCAGTTCATTTAGCCGGCTATGATCTCTGAAGATTTGGGGCCCAGGTTTCTCTTACATCCAGTCCATTACTGACCCTGTTTTTTGGTAAATGTGGTGAGGGAGCAGTAAGTAGGGATTGGTTTGAAGTTCCCTCAAGAGGGCAGATGAGGCCCACTGGGAGCAGGATCCTGCTGCATGAAGAACAATGGCAGCATGGAGGGGAGATCTCTCCTGCTCAGTCAGGTGTGAGGCAGCAAATGGTCCTGGAGGATCCTGTCCTGGGCCCTGCAGAAGGGGAGCCCCGGGAGCTGCTCCTGTCTGACAGAAGAACTCGGGGAGGCCCCAGTCACAGGCTGATCACTGGAGAGGAAACCGTCTCCTCTAGACTCAGTGGTCACTGCAGGGCTCCCCTGGGACCTGCTGCTTCCTGGGAAACATTCCAGACCCTCCCCAGGACACTCAGTTCTTCGGCATGTGTATGACCTGCTGGGCTAGTGGTTCATGGGGGTTTGGTCTGTTGGGTGCTGAATTCAGTGGTGGGGAGACCATAGGACTGTGCATGGAGAGCTGGGTTTGAAGTTCTAGGGACAGCCTGTAGAATGAAAGAAGAGTGATGTTGAAGGGGTGGTGGGATGGCAGCCTTAGGAACCCAGATACCGACTCACACAGCACAGCTCTCTGCAGCCCCAAGTGATACTTTTCCTTTTGTGCTTCTATCTTCACTCTATACTGACTACCCACCCCTTGTGCACCCTATATACCATAGAGATTTTGCATTTTTAAAAATCAAACTGCTGGCAAATTCAAATGATAACAGGCCCCAGCATTGAACTGCTCATCCTGGATGGTTGCGTGATGTACAGAGAGACCATCAGGTCCTCTGAGCACTGAAAGAGAGTCCCACCCACATACACAAAAAGAAAGTTAAAAACAAAAAAATTAAGTGTCTTCAAATTACAGAAAAATATATTAGTATCCCAGATAACAAAGAAAATCTCAAGTCTCAAGTATATCCACAGTTGTGAATTAAAGCAGTCTTTACAATTTCTGAGAGGGTCTGTGTAGGTTTGGTCTGACAGAACCTGTCCCTGGGGCAAACAGAGCAAGAAACTTGTGTCCTGACTCTCAAGAAACCAGGGACCTGACCTTCTGTGCCCACACTGGGGCCCTCCTGGGACCCGGGGAGGAGCATGTTCTCTGTCGGAAAAGTTCTGCTTCCCCATAGGGACCCACACCCCTGACTTCCCTGCAGCTGGGCTGGTCCCCACACACACCCTCCCCCCTCTGCCTGCCCAGCCTGCCCAGCCCCCTCTCATTTGCAAGTCCTCAGAGCTCATGCCTGGACACTCAATAATAGTCTGTGTCCCCCTGCAGGGTCAGACTCTGTCACACCCAGAGTGGACATGAGAGCCCTGTGCAGCTCCTCAGCTTCCTGCTGCTCTGGCTCCCGGGTAAGGAGGGAAATGAGGGTTTACTGGACCTAGTGCTACCCATGCTTCAGGGTAAATAAATTACAATGAAAGTGATGATGTATGTTTATATTTTTAACACCAGGTTCCAGGTGAGATATCCAGATGACCCAGCCTCCATTCCTGTCTGCATCCCTGGGAGAGAAAGTCACCATCACCTGCAAGGCCAGTCAGACCATTAACAGTGGTTTAGCCTGGTATCAGCAGAAACTAGGGAAAGCTCCCAGGCTCCTGATCTATTTGGCAACCAATTTAGGACCACATGTCCCTCTCCGGTTCAGTAGCAGTAGATCTGGGGCAGATTTCACTCTCACCATCAGCAGCCTGGAGCCTGAAGATGCTGCCACTTATTATTGTCATCAGTATAATGCTTACCCTCTCACAGTGATACATGCCAGAACATAAACCCCCAGAGATCAGCTGTGGTGGGCTGGGCTGCCCCAGCTGCTCCTCCTGCCTCAACTGCTGAGTGTGTCAGATGCAGGAAAGCTGTGATGTGAGAGAATGCTCTGGTGCAAGAAAAACAAACATTTTTGTCTCCATTATTCCCCTCTTTCATGCCAGCAACACTGGCATGACAATAGATCTGCTGATTTTATTTATTGAAATTACTTTCCCCAAGAATATTGGTGACAGGTTAAACAGAGTTCATTCAAGAACAATCACTTTAGATGGTCCTGAAACAGTTGTTTTTAATAGATATTTTTAAATTATAATGAAAATTTCCCCACATCCAACTGTGATTGCTTCTTACTGGGAGCATTCTCACTTGGCTAATAAGAACCTTTTGATGTGGACTGAGGGAGAAATTGCAGGGCTTTGGGAGGATCAGAGATGTGCTCCCTTGACTGGGAACATTTGAGACTAAACTGACACTGGGAAAAAAAAGCCAACTTTAATAACAGGAACAATGGTGTTTCACACTCAATACCCTTGAATGTGAAATGTAGTTTATACCCCATTACATACAATGATGGGTTGGAGGTTATATAGGCAAGTGAGTGATCATATAAAAGAATAAAATTTCAACATTGTGTACTAAGCTCAAAGTCTTGCTTTTTGTCCTGAGGAGAAAAAACCCAAAATCACAATGACTGAGCTTCTCTGCATACCCAGGCTCTAAAAATCTCAATAAATGTAAATGGGGGAAATCATTGTTATCAAAGAAATTCCTTGTTTCTGATATAATTTTAAACTACAATTGGTCAAAAGTCAATCATTTCTGCAATAATAATTTTTAATTTAATTAACTTAATGGGAAGGTTCAATTTAAGGTGATAACCAAGAAGAAAATTTTTACATTCTTTCAAAAGACTGGAGTCCCGATCTTCATTCTATATCTCGTTTTTCCATTCCTATAAGCCCAGATCTACCACTCAGAGCCTTTGCCAAACTGGCCCTGGCCTCTGGGCATGAAGCCCCTGGGCCATGGAGTTGCTGTTCCCTGAACACGGGCTCTGAGTCCCCCAGACCCTGGGCTCTGGCTCAAGCTGAGAACGGAAATGTGGGAGCTCAGGGGCAGGTGCCTGTGACCCAGATACTGAGATGAGACCTTGGCTCAGCCCGTGCAGTGTCACAGCCCTGCCTGCTCTAGCACATCAATGGCACCAGCAAGACCTTGGGGACACAATCAACACAGGGACACCTGGAGTTCAGTCTCCATGTCTAGGTTCTAGTGCAGCCTGTGGACCCAATATCCAGCTTCCCCCAGGGGCTCAACAGAGTCTAGATACGTGTCCAACAGCAGCAGAAACCTGGGAAATTTCCATAGATCTGCCAGGTGTGGCATCCACACTGACACGTGTATCACACACATTTGGCTGAAGGGAACAGGAATATCTATATCACCTGTTGTCTGGTGATGTGGCTGGGTTTTACTACCTAAAACCTCACCTTTATTTTGTTCAAACATAGTGGAAAAATTTTAACTTTAATTAAAATTTTAATTTTAATACTTTGAAATGACACAAAATAAGCTGCTAAGTTGTACAGGGAAGTACTTACTTTTGAAGTACCAAAAGGCCATTTTTGGAAACATTTATGCATACGCTCACATCAATCATAAGAGAAAAATTCAGAACCAGTAAAGCAGATAATTAAATGAGCTGGAGCACATGCTTTCCATGTCTGAGGCCCTGGGCTAGATTCCTGACACCAACACATTAAACAGTGCTCTTGGGCACTAATGGTTGGAATGTCACATTGGTTTCTTAAGCAGCCATGAGGACAGACCTCACCAGTCATATCCATAGGCTGATGGCTTCCCAGGCTGCCTCACTGGTGCAGCAGCTGGGGGTCTCTGAGTCTGGAGAGTTCTGGAAGGAGGCATGGAGCTGGATTGCCAAGTCTACCTCAGGAGCCAGGAGCCCTCTGCTCCCCGACACACCCCCACTGCTCACCTGGCATTTCACCTGCAGCTTCCTCTTCCTTCCTGAAGATTTTTTGAAATCAGATCCATGACATGTGAGGATGAAAGAAATTAGGATTTAGCTCCTGGTGACACAAATCCCTCCTGAATTCCTGGTTCTCTGTTCTTGATTATTTCACAGCTAGTTGAGCATTTTATTATAAAGAGAAATCATTTTTTGTTTTGTGCTTATAGAGTGGCCTTGTGTGCTGTATTACAGCATGTATTTCTAAGACCGATGTATTTCTAAGTCTCTCCTGAATCCCTAGGACAAGGATCTGAAATCATTTTAGCTGCTGTATCAGAAAACAACCACTAGATGGAGACAGACCCCATAACTTTACATGCAGGGAGCCTGGATATTAAAAGCACTGGACAATAACTGAGCTATTGTCCCATTGTCAATAGGGACAGTGGGTCCTGTGGGAATGATGGGACATGTATGGAAGCAGCTGCCAGAGGCTGAGTTTTATGCAAATTATCATGTTCTTGCAGTTTAAGCAGAAGTTCAGTATTACCTGTTTGCTGGAAACATTGGTGGAGTTACCCCTTATCCACATCTCCCCAATTTATATTGTGACATTATTTCATCAGGACTATAGACAGGGAAGATAAACCACCGCTTATTGCAAAGTAAGGTCACAGGAGAGAGGATAACAAGAAAGTATAAAAAGACACCAGGGAACCCCCTCTGTCCCCACAGGCACCCACTCAGGAGAAGCCTGTGAGGACAAGGGGAGGGAGGGGCTCTTGCTGACAGGAGGGTCTCAGGGGAAGGGACTTTATGGGACCTCGACCTCCCTCTCCAGTCTCCCAAAGTTTGAGAATCCCATGTGTGTGGTGTGAGCCCCCAGACTCTGTGTTCCTGTGAGGGATCTTGAGCTGAGGCTTCACACCCCTGGACCCTCAGAGCTGGGATACCTCAGGGGCACCTCAGGTAAGAGGGGGGAACCATTACCTCTCCTACCCTGTACTCTGACTCAGGCTTTTGTTCAGCATGATTGTGAGCCTGACCTTGCCTTTAGGATGAAGGTGTTGTTACTTTTATTCTGATCAGAAATACATCAAGCCAAATGGTAATAGAACTGCATTTCTCAGCCAGAGGGGTAAGTATTGTTCACAGTGACCATCGGGCCCTGTGAATAGAACATGACAGGCTCCCAAATAAATGAATGTTTTAAATAATATTTTGGTTTCTTTGGGGTCACACCTAGCAATGCTCAGAGTTTACTCTGGCTTTTTTCCTTCAATGATCACTCCTGGATGATGTTTGTGATGGAGTATTATGTGGTGGAGAAATGCACAAGGTTATGTGAGCATTTGCTCTAGTTGGACTGTGTCCTCCATCCTATCCAGACACACAATCATCTGATCATCTCAAAAGACGTCAATACCAAAAGCGCCAGGGAGAAAGACATAAACTACAGTCTAACAAGGTCTTGGTGCATGAAAATGGGTCTGTATTAAGACTTTCTAAATGTGCAGAAAAATCCTGGCATCTGGGCAAGATGGAAGTGTTGGGAAAATCATGAAAACTGAGAGAGAATGCTGGATCAGCTGCTGGGAAGGAAGAAAGTATCTGGTCATTTAGTTATCAATGATGACATCCATGCTCTTACAACTCAGTGTATCTCCTACTGGAGTAATGACATTTTCTCATAATAAGAATGACAGGATATAAGAGCAAGAAAGAGACTCCAAGGCCTCAATTACATCCACAGGTGTCAAGTCAAATATCTCTGCAGTTTCTTAGCATGTCTGTGACATAGTGATCTGACAATGTAACAATGTGATCTGTGCGGCACAGAGAACAGGAAGCCATGTCCTGACTCTCAGGCCCAGAGGACCCGGCCTTCTGTGCTCACACTGGGGCCCTCCTGGGGCCCGGGGAGAAGCATGTTCTCTGTGGGCAAAGTTCTGCTTCACCACAGGGACCCACACACCTGACTTCCCTGCAGCTGGGCTGGTCCCCACAAACACCCTCCTGCCTCTGCCTGTCCAGCCTGCCCAACCCCCTCTCATTTACAAGTCCTAGACCTCATGCCTGGACACTCAATAAAAGTCTGTGTCACCCTGCAGGGTCAGTTTCTGTCACAGTCAGAGTGGACATGAAGGCCCTGTGCAGCTCCTTAGCTTCCTGCTGCTCTGGCTCCCAGGTAAGGAGGGAAATGAGAGTTTACTGGACCTAGTGCTACCCGTGCTTCAGGAAAAATAATTTAAAGTACAATGAATGGTGGTAATGATGTGTGTTTCTATTTTCAACCCAGGTTTCTGGTGTGATATCCAGATGACCCAGACTCCATCTGTGTCTGCATCTCTGGGAGAGAAAGTCAACATCACCTGCAAGGCCAGTCAGGCATTGGCAATGTCTTAGCCTGGTATCAGCAGAAACCAGGGAAGACTCCCCAAGCTCCTGATCTATGATGCAACCAATTTGCCACCAGGCGTCTCTCCCTTGTTCAGTGGCAGTGGATCTGGGGCAGATTACACTCTCACCATCAGCAGCCTGAAGCCTGAGGATACTGCCACTTATACTGTCAACAGTGTAATTCTTACCCTCTCACAATGATACCGGCCAGAACATAAACCCCCAGAGATCAGCTGGGTGAGGCTGGGCTGCCCCAGATGCTTCTCCCAGAACCTCCCCAACTGAGGGTGTGAGAGTTGCAGTTAGTATGTGTGTGATGGACAATTCTGGCACATGTTGAAGAAACATTTTTAGGCTCCATTATTCTCCCACTTCTCTCAGAAGCACAGACATAACAACAGATCTGCTGATTGAATTTGTAGAGATTATTTTCTTGAAGTAAGTAGGTTACAGTGTCATTCAGAGTTCATATGTACTGACCTGCTCACTCTAGAAGACCTAGAAACCATGTTTTATAATATAGTTTTTAATAATCACACATATTGCCACCCCAGTTGTGAGGACAAGTGAGCAGCTTCATAGTCTCACACTGAGGGCATCTCACAGGGTGCATCCTCCCCTACCATGATGTCCTGGCTGATGTGGGCCAGAGGGAGAGACTGCGTCTCACCATGGGACAAACCATCACAATCTTGCAGGGGGTCGGGGGGAGTGAAATCCACTCCCTTGAATGAGGGATTAGAATATTGTAATTTTAATGGGAAATGAAATAAAATTAGTGACAGGAACTGTGGTATAGTATCCTGGATACCCTTGAAGTGGTATAAACAGCATTTCAAGACATGTTTGTTGGGGGCGGGTGGGGGCGAAAGTCAGGTATGTCAGGGATCATAAAGAAAAGGAAAATATCAACATCCTGTACTTAGCCCAAAGTCTTATACTAAGAACTCATGGGAAATATCCTGGATCACAGTTCCTGAGCTTCCCTGGGCGGCCAGGCCTTGACGTTCTCAGAGGGATGTAAATCTATGGAAATCATTGTTACCTTTGGAAACTCCATATTGTTGATGCTATTTTCCAGTACTGTTGGCCAAAAGCCCACCATTTCCCTACAATATTGATTTTCCTTGCATTTGAATCCCGAGAATCACTTGCATCACTTGTCATCCCGTTGATCTTCGATTTGCTTGAGTGGGCACCAGTAACATCTCCATTTGTCCCTGTCATGTGCTAGTGCAGCCCAATGATAATCTGCTTGCTTCAGGAACACGAAGAGCCTCAAATAGTTCATTCAGGGATTTGACGAAGAAATCTGACCATCTAGTTGGTGGGCGGCCATGAAGTCTTCTGACATCCCATGGAATCCAGTCGGTAACAGCTCTAGTCCAGCGGTCATCTCTGAATCGCATTATATGACCGGCCCATCTGATTTTTGATGCCTTGGCAAATGAGACAAGTCCCTGATTCTTTTTTGTTTGTTTTTTTGTTTTTTTGGTTTTTTTTGTTTATTTATTTATTTATTTATTTATTTTTAATTTTTTATTGAGTCACCATGTGGAAAGTTACAAAGTTTTCAGGTTTAAATCTCAGTTATACAATGCTCGAATACCCATCCCTTCACCAGTGCTCATATTCCACCACCAAGAATCCCAGTATAGCTCCACCCCGCCCCCTCACACCCCAAACCCCCCCACGCCCCTAGCCCCCCCACCCTAAGGCCCCCCCGCCTGTGTAACTAATAAATTTCACTTTACTTTCACTTTGATTGCATACAATATTTCAACAAAACTCACTATTATTGTTTGGAGAGTCTCTCCCCTAAAGTCAGACCTGCTGAAAAGGAAGCATTAGATAATTTGTTTTCCATTGCTGAGGATGAAGAGGTATGAGGTCGAGTGACCACACTTAGCGGCCTCTCAGTTTTGGGTTTCTGTAATTTAGTATTTTAGTAACTAAGTCCAGAGAGATATCTGCCAGAAGTTGCATCGTTGCCAACTTGTACTTCTCAGTTACATTATATTCCACATATGAGTGCAATCTTTCTATGTCTGTCTCTTTCTTTCTGACTCATTTCACTCAACATGATACTTTCCATGTTGATCCACTTGTATGCAAATTTCATGACTTCATGTTTCCTGACAGCTACATAGTATTCCATTGTGTAAATATACCAGAGTTTCTTTAGCCAATCATCTGTTTTTGGGCACTCTGGTTTTTTCCATATTGTGGCTATTGTGAACAGAGCGGCAATGAACATGGAAATGCAGATGTCATCTCTACTATACCTTTTTGCCTCTCCGGGATATATTCCCAGGAGTGGTATTGCTGGGTCAAATGGGAGCTCAATTTCTAACTTTTTGAGAATCGTCCATATTGTTTTCCAAAAGGGCTGAACCAGTCGGCATTCCCACCAGCAGTGAAGGAGAGTCCCTTTCTCCCCACATCCACGCCAACACCGGTTGCTTTTGTTTTTGGGGATGTGGGCCAGTCTCTGTGGTGTGAGATGATATCTCATGGTTGTTTTGATCTGCATCTCCCTGATGATTAGTGATGTTGAACATTTTCTCATGTGCTAAGAAGCTTCTGCAACTCAAAAGAAACAGTGACCAAAATACAAAGACAATCTACAGAATGGGAAAGGATATTTATGCAGTACCCATCCGATAAAGGGTTGATAACAAGGATATACAATGCACTGGTTGAACTCCACAAGAAGAAAACTGCCAACCCGATCAAAAAATGGGCTGATGAAATGAACAGAAACTTTTCCAAAGAAGAAATCCGAGTCCCTGATTCTTAACCATTGATGGAGGTCAGAACTCTGGATTCCTTCTCTCACTTGAGTTAGATGTGATACTCCTAGCATAGCTCTTTCGATTCCTCTTTGGGATACCCTAGTAGCGTTCTCATGCTGTTTGCGTAGAGCCCAGGTCTCTGAGGCATATGTTAGTGCAGGAAGAATGGTGGAATCAAAAAGATGTGCCCGGAGTCGGAGATTCTTTGTTCTCTTAACCACTTCTTTGACTCTCTTGAAGGCATTCCATGCTGCTCTCTTCCTCCCTCGAAGTTCTGGCACCAAGTCGTTCTTCATGTTGATTTATCGACCCAGGTACACATACCTGCTGCATTCGGAGATGTTCTTTCCATTGAGAGCAAATGGAGCTTCAGGGACTAGTTCGTTTTTCATGAGCGTCGTCTTGTTGAGATTCAGCTGCAATCCAACCTTTCCACACTCGTGGTCGAAGTCGGCCAGCATTTGTGCCGCTTGGCTAATGTTTGGTGTTATAAGAACGATGTCATCAGCGAAGCGGAGATGGTGTAACTGCCGATTGTCTATCTTCACTCCCATCCCTTCCCATTCCAGTCATCGCATGATGTTCTCAAGGGTGGCTTACACAAAACCAGGTAAGCGACCTTGAAGTCTAGGTTCAAGGAGACCTGGAAATAAGATCCTCTGTCTGCCTCCTTCAATCTCCGGCATCTGAGGGAGGGGTCAAACCCAGACGCCCCACCCTACCCAATCCAGATAAATACCTCACTGGCCGACCCCCAGTATATCCACTACCAAGCCACCACCACGCTCCAGGCCACTCTCCGGACCATGCGGGTGTGAAGCAGCTGCACGACACACCATAGGACACTAAATATCCATTATTCCCGCACCATATTTGGTAGGGTTCAAATTTGTTGTGAACCATGGTAACACCTCTAAGGGCAACTGGAGGCCACCCTCAAAGCCTCTGTCGCTCTCAGAGAGCCCGGCAAGCTACCGAGAGTATCTTGCCCGCACGGCAGAGCCTAGCACGCTACCCATGGCGTATTCAATGTGCCAACAACAATAACAACAATTGGCCTCATTCACCTGACACTAAAAGAGCCCCAATGCAGCAGAGTTAAGAAAGATGAGCAAAAAGAGGCTGAAAAAATCTCGGGGACAAACTAGACTGCCAAAAAAAGAAAGACTAAAATGACTGTCTGTACTTTCAATGCACGTACGCTGGCATCAGAAGAGCATCCATCGAGGACCTGATGGTGCAAGCACAGACAGAAGATCAAGTACAACATCATTGGTCTGACCGAAATGAGAAGACATCATGCTATTTTCGAAACTGGAGGAGAATTGTTCCTCGGAACATGCAACAACAGAGGCGTCAGTGCATTGGTGTCCTTGTCAACATGAACTTGGCCATGAGCATTGATTCATTCGAATGCCTAACAACCCGAATCGGACAATTACACTTGAATATATGTGGCTCACTGCCTGCAGTTTCTAACATGAAGAAGAAATTGAGAGGTTCTACATGGAACTGGAGAAGTTCTATAAAGAAGACCACACCTTCTATGTCAGGGTCCTGGCCATTAGACCCCAGAAAACTGGAGTATGATAACCCAGCCACCGGACTTACTCCCTATAGGAGAGGGAGTGGGAAGGGAAGAAGCCTCTGCCCTGCCCCCCTGCACACCTCGGCCACCCTACCGCCGCCACTGAGAAAGAACCACTCAGAGGGGAGAGAGTTGGAGGTCAAGCAACTCTCATTTTAATAGCGCTTACATACTGATATTTAAAGAAGAAATTTTAGGGAGGAGTGGACATTATGGACACCTGGTTATCAGCTCTGGTGTAAACATTTTGCTGGGCCCTTTACAGATGTTAACTAGTGATTTATGTTCCCCTCCTCTCAATGTCGGGTATGCTAGCTCAGACAAGTGGTGACTTTCAAGTTACATCCCATTATCTCCTCAACCAGGGAGCCCTTCTGGGTGGAGTCCTGGCACAGGGCCTTAGGTCCCTGTTTGAAGACAGCCTGTTTCTGTCTCTAAGGGCAGGGGATTTGATCAGGGTCTCAGGCTGGTTGCTGAGACCCCAACACTTCTACAAGATCATTGTTGGTGATTTTAATGCCAAGATAGGTCCGAGGAGGTCGCCTGAAGAACTCTATATTGGGACCCATGGCCTAGAATGGAACGATCAGGGTAAGTGACTCTCTGAATTCATCATGTCGACCAAGACCATCCATGGTAACTCACAGTTCCAGAAGGCTGAATCTAAACGCTGGGCATGGGAGTCTCCCTCTAGAAAGTTCCACATTGAAATTGAACACATCATATTCAATCAAAGGTTTTGCCTGACAAATGTCGCTGTTGTCCCAAAATTCCAAACAGGATCAGACCACCATCTCCTTTATACAAAATTCTACTTCACAGAGTGGGGAGAAAGGTCTGCAAAAATTTAAGTCTAAGAAGGCAACTCCCAGAATGACCACCAACTGGGAGCTCTTTGTCACTATTGCAGCAATGTGGGAAGATGCCGTCCTTGACAACATCAACGAGGAATACGATTGACTGGTTCAGCACCTCCATGACTGTGCAAAGAATGCCGAGAGTGAGAAAGCCGCAAAAAAGATGCCTGTCTTCAGAAACTCTCGAGCTCATTCGTCAACGTGGTTTGGCGCGAGCCTCAGGCAACCACAAGCTAACATCCGAGCTCACAAAGCTGTGCAGAGATGCGAAAAGGGAAGACCTCAAAGAGAGAAGAGCAGCAGTGTTGGCCAATGGAGCAGAAGCCAGAAAAAGTATTCACAATCCTCGCCTATCCTTCGCCAACTACAAGATCAAGATGACTGCCCTCCGACGTCCTGATGGATCTGTCACATCTTCCAGAAAGGCAATGGAGAGGATTATTCACGACTTCTACTCGGATCTCTTTGACAGCCATGTCCACCTGCCCACATACCAAATTCCAAAGGATGGATGTGTCGTTCCCAATGTCCTCCCTCTGAAATCCGACACACCATATCCTTGGTAAAGATGCGTACAGCACCCGGTCCAGACAAGGCCAGACCCGAACACCTGAAGAATCTGCCTCCAGTACTCAGGTACTCATCATTACACTGGCTCGACACTTCACACGCTACCTGTCTGAATGCAAGGTTCCATCTCAGTGGAAAACTAGTTGAACTGTTCTGTTGTACAAGAAGGGAGACTTCCACGACATTGGCAACTATCGCGCAATCTGCCTGCTGTCTGTCATCTACAAGTTGTTCACTCCTGTCATCCTGCATAGAATAGGCAGAACACTAGAAGAAGGACAACCATGCGAGCAAGCCAGGTTCCGAAGGGGACTCAGCAAGATAGACCATATCCACACAGTGACCAAACTCATTGAAGAAACTCATTGTGGAACTCATGAGAGTTCAAGATGCCGCTCTGTCTAGCGTTCATTGACTTAAAGAAGGTCTTCGATTCTGTTGAGACTGAAGCAGTCATCGAAGCCCTACCCAACAGAGCGTTCAAACTCACTATATCAAAATCCTCCGTGAGCTGTATTGTGGATTCACCACCAGGATCTCACCATTCTACAAGGAAGTGATCATTGATGTAAAGAGAGGGGTGTGGCAGGGTGATACCATTTCACCGAATCCAGAGAATGGGACATAAAATTTGGGGCAACATTTGTGGAAATATTTTGACCTTTTTTCAAAAGACAGACATACAGATCCGCATTCCATGGTTTGTTTTCTACTTTCCCTCAGCATAGACCAGACACTCAGAGCCTTTGCCAAACTGGTCCCAGCCTGTGGGCAGGAAGCCCCTGGGCCATGGAGTTGCTGTTCCCTGAACATGGGCTCTGAGTCCCCCAGCCCCTGGGTTCTGGCTCCAGCTGAGAACGGGAATGTGGGGGCTCAGGGGCAGGTGCCTGTGACCCACGCACTGAGATGAGACCTTGGCTCAGCCCGTGCAGTGTCACAGCCCTGCCTGCTCTAGCACATCAATGGCACCAGCAAGACCTTGGGGACACAATCAACACAGGGACACCCTGGAGCTCAGTCTCCGTGTCTGGGTTCTGGTGCAGCCTGTGGGCCCAATATCCAGCTTCCCTCAGGGGCTCAACAGAGTCTCCATACGTGTCCAACAGCAGCAGAGATGTTCAAGTGTAGCATCCACACTGACACGTCTATCACACACAGTTGGCTGAAGGGAACAGGAATATGGGTTCAGAGCCATATAACACTGAATAGGACATTTGCCTTGCACATAGCTCACCTGGGTTCAAGTCCTAGCATCTCATATAGTTCCTCAGGCACCACTAGGAGTGATTCTTGTGTGCAGAGCCAGGGGTAAGCCCCCCAAAAAAGCAAAAAAAAAAGTTGAGACTCTGCACATCAGAATCAGGATATTGTCAAATTGGCGATATGGAATACAGATTTTTCTGTCAATTGCTGGATGTGGTCCCCAAACAAAGTAACAAACCATAAAACAGAACAAAAGAAACATTGAAACACATCTGTGTCACCTGTAGTTAGGCTGAGAAGTGTTTCATCTTTACCACTACCATCCAGGCTAAGTGAATGTTTCCACTATTTTTCAGACTAGAAGACACATTCACCACTTTGCTCAAGAGAAGAGACTCCTTCCCTGAGGTCTTTTCACACCGATGCACCCACCTGTATATTTGCATGCTGTCCCCGAGGGAGGGTCTATATTGGACAGTCTCCCATAAGAGTCAGCTCTATCTGGCTTTCAGCTATCAGGCCTTCTCAGATCAACTCTCAAAATGAGGTTCCCTGCTCAGTTTCTGGGTCTGCTGATGTTCTGCATCCCAGGTAAGGGGAGCAGGGAGAAGAGAAAGAATGGGCTCAGGAGGGGGTTTGGGGGCCCACTGGTCTCCTTGTGTGTTCTGTTTTTGTGTCAGACTATGTGAGAGAGAAACATCAGGAATGTGGGGATGGCCCAGGGAAGGTGTTGAGGCCTGTTTCCTCATCCCTAAGTTCTCTTCACTGTGGTGACATCCTTCTGGTGTAAGAGTATAAATCATTCAAGTAATGATTTTCCCAGAAAACAATATTTTACTTAAAATAAATTACAGAATGGAAGCAATAAAATTGACCTGTGATATTTGAGTGTAATCTGACACTTTTAAAAATCAATTTTCCAGGATCCAGAAGTGATGTTGTGCTGACCCAGAGTCCACTCTCCCTGTCCATTGTCAAGGGAGAGCCAACCTCCATCTCCTGCAGGTCTAGCGAGAGCATCACAAACAGTGATGGTAACACTTATCTGAGCTGGTACCATCAGAAGCCAGGCCAATCTCCAAGGCGCCTATTCTATAAAGTCTCTAACAGAGACCATGGGGTCCCAGACAGGTACAGTAGCAGTGGGTCAGGGACACAATTCACTCTTCAGATTAGCAGGGTGGAGCCTGAGGATGTTGGCGTTTACTACTGCTACCAAGGTACAAAGGCTCCTCGCACAGTGATACAGCCCCGAACATAAACCTCCCTGCCTGGCCTGCCCCAGATGGCCACACATGTTCTTTGCTGGTGAGCAGACAGCAGAGTCTCTGAGTCAGTGAGAGGAAGGCATTGGTGGTCTCAGGGGAGGAGGCTGCAGCTGTGGGTCTGGCCCAGGAGAGCCCCTGCTATACTGCAGACACCCCCTACTAGGGCCTGGTCAGAGGCACAGGACTGCCTTGGCAGAGCAGCAGGTATGCAGGGGAATCTGTGCCATGAATGACCAAATGTGTAAAATATAAACCCACCCATTATAAGAACTATTACTTTCACATCTAGTCATATAGAAATCAACAGCCTAGCCCCCTTCTTAATTGCAGAGAGACATCCAATTAATGTTCAGTAAATGTCCAGGAACAAAGTCTTTTATCCCCTTGTTGGCACAGGCAGCAATCTTACTGCAAAGACTAGAGCATGGGATACTGTTTACATTTGCTTCATGGTGTTTTTCCTTCATTTCTCTGATGCAGTGAAAACATTGCAGATCCCAAGAAAGCCTAAGGATTATTTTCATGCCCTCCAGATAGAGGGACTTTTTCCATGTACTGGAAGAAAATTTTATCAGGGCAGTTTACAATTCCCACCTTGTGATTGTTCCATTTGGTACTTTGTAGTTATCTTGTAACTACAAGCACCTCAGTAATGAGGTGATGATAGTGCTCTAGGGCAGCAGGTGCTCAAAGACTCACACATGCAACATGGCCACGACAGAGCCACCCACACTGGCAATAGACTCTTAGTGATATGATAAAATTTATTAGGAAAGGCAGAGGAAAAATACATAAAGACTGAGGATAAATACTCCATGCACCAGTTGGGTGATATGAGCGTGGTGCAGACCCTGTGATTAAAAGTTAACAGCCTGGCTTTCTGGTGTTGCTTATTGCTTCCTAAAAACACATGGTTATCTGGTTGTCTAGTGTATAACATAAGAAATTGTTACAGTTAAGGCATGGTTTCATAGACTTAAATTATATCAAACTCAAATCTCAAATGGAAAACTACTGAGTTGTATTAGTTGCACTTCTAGTCTCTCCACTATGATCATTTGTAGAGTCAGTCACACACACACTGGAAAAGCATAATCACAATCTCATGATCAAAATCACTCAGGCCCAGTGATGTAGAAGACCGCGTATGAGACACTGGGGTTGAATCCTAACACAACAAGAATGTATTGTGGGTCATTATTGGTTGATTTGTCCACCTCAATATCTCATGGAGTCATAGGGACAATCCTCACAGGGCTTGGTCTAGAGCTCATGGCTCTGAGTCCTCCTCAGAGATGCATCCACTGTGGTTCTCAGAGCTGGTCTGGGTTATCCTGGAGGGATGAATGAGGCTGGATTAACTACTCTAGAGAGGCCCCGAAGCCCTCTGCTTTCTTTCAACCCACCACAACGTGTGTCACTATCCTATTAGGGACCTTCTCAACTCTAGGAGCCTCCTGCTTTTTAAAAATTTTTATTGAATCACCATGAGATAATTTTATTTTATTTATTTTATTTTTTAAACTTTTTATTAAATCACCATGTGGAAAGTTACAAAGTTCTCAGGTTTATGTCACAATTATACAATATTCAAACACCCATCCCTTCACCAGTGCCCATATTTCACCACCAAAAACCCCAGTATACCCCCCACCCCCACCCCCTACCCCCTACTGTATAACTAATGAATTTCACTTCATTTTCTCTTTACCTTGATTGCATTCCATAATTCAACACAAAACTCACTATAGTTGTTAGAGTTTCCACCCAAGAGAGACAGACCTACTACCAAGGAAGCAATTGATAATTAGTTTTCCATTGCTAGAAATGAAGAGATACTTAGCCCCACTGCTACAAGTACATAACACTTTTTTTTTCCTTTTTCCTTTTCCCTTTTTTTTTTTTATTTCCCCCCTCATCCTCCTTCCCGTGCCTCATAGTATGGTGTACGCCACACTGCGTTGGCCAGCATGGGGCTTTTGCTTAGTTCACAGTCCAGAGAGGTGGCTGCTATATTAATAACCTTCAATATTTCAACAAAAACTTACTGTTATTATTTGGAGTTTCCCCCCCAAGTCAGACCTGTTCAAAAGGAACCGTTTCACATTGCTGACAATTATAAATGTTAAGTCGCGCGGACGCTGCCGCATCCTCGCGGTTTTGGATTTCTGAATAAAGTCCAGGGAAAATTCTGCCAGAAATAGAATAGCCCAGCTCACAGTCCCAGTGCATTGCTGTAAGAAGTCTCTGGAATCAAAGTCTTTAGGCGACTTCTTTACCAAATGGTGCTGGCACAACTGGACAACCACATGCAAAAAAATGGGTTTAGATCTCGACCTGACACCATGCACAAAAGTCAGATCAAAATGGATTAAAGACCTCAACATTAGACCACAAACCATAAGGTACATTGAAGACAAGGTCGGCAAAACCCTCTACGATATTGAAGATAAAGGTATCTTCAAAGGTGACACGGAACTAAGCAATCTAGTAAAAACAGAAATCAACAAATGGGACTACATTAAACTAAAAAGCTTCTGCACCGCAAGAGATACAGTGACCAGAATACAAAGACTATCCACAGAATGGGAAAGGATATTTACACAATACCCATCAGATAAGGGGTTGATATCAAGGGTATATAAAGCACTGGTTGAACTCTACAAGAAGAAAACATCCAACCCCATCAAAAAATGGGGCGAAGAAATGAACAGAAATTTTACCAAGGAAGAAATACGAATGGCCAAAAGGCACATGAAAAAGTGCTCTACATCACTAATCATCAGAGAGATGCAGATCAAAACAACCATGAGATACCACCTCACACCACAGAGACTAGCACACATCCAAAAGAACAAAAGCAACCGCTGTTGGAGAGGATGTGGGGAGAAAGGGACCCTTCTTCACTGCTGGTGGGAATGCCGACTGGTTCAGCCCTTCTGGAAAACAATTTGGACGATTCTCAAAAAATTAGATATCGAATTCCCATTTGACCCAGCAATACCACTGCTGGGAATATATCCCAGAGAGGCAAAAAAGTATAATCAAAACGACATCTGCACATGTATGTTCATCGCAGCACTGTTTACAATAGCTAGAATCTGGAAAAAACCCGAATGCCCCAGAACGGATGACTGGTTGAGGAAACTGTGGTACATCTATACAATGGAATACTATGCAGCTGTTAGAAAAAAGGAGGTCAAGAATTTTGTAGTTAAGTGGATGGGCATGAAAAGTTTCATGCTGAGTGAAATGAGTCAGAAAGAGAGAGACAGACATAGAAAGATTGCGCTCATCTATGGTATATAAAATAACAGAGTGGGAAACTAACACCCAAGAACTGTAGAAATAAGTACCAGGAGGTTGACTCCATGGCTTCGAGGCTGGCCTCACGTTCTGGGGAAAGGGCAACTCAGAGAAGCGATCACCAACTATATGGTAGTCGAAGGCCACGTGGGGGAAGGGAGTTGCGAGCTGAATGAGGACTAGAGAATGAGCACAGCGGCCACTCAACACCCTTATTGCGGGCCATAGAAGCTAAATAGAGAGAGAGAACAGAAGGGAATGCCCTGCCACAGTGGCAGGGTGGGGTGGGGGGGAGATGGGATTGGGGAGGGTTGGAGGGACACTGGGTTTACGGGTGGTGGAGAATGGGCACTGGTGAAGGGATGGGTTCCCGAACTTTGTATGAGGGAAGTATAAGCACAAAAGTGTATAAATCTGTAACTGTACCCTCACGGTGATTCTCTAATTAAAAATAAATAAATTAAAAAAAAAAAAAAAAAAAGTTATACAAAGTCTTTAGGCGACTAGGGTCGCTTCACGCTCAGCGGCTCCGGATTTATCTGGGCCGAGGGTGTGCCGGTTACGCCCCCTTCCCATGGGTCCCTGGGAGCCCCAAGGGTAAAAACCGAATACTTCTGGGTTTGGAGTCTTGGTTGCTACTTTGATTACCTTCAACATTTCAACAAAAAACTCAGTATCGTTGTTTGGAGTTAACCCCCACAGTCAGACCTGCTAAAAAGAAACCCTTTCACATTGCTGACAATAAAGATATAATAGGTCGCGCGGCCACGCGGGTTTGTTTTTTTTTTGTATGAAGTCCAAGGAAAATTCTGCCAGTATTTGCATTCCTGCAAGCTTTTACTTTCCTTTTGTGGAGCTCCTATGGAGAAGCCTGTAGAGAAAAACCCTGCCCCGCTGGCGGCAAATGGGCCAGGGGCTCCCATCCCGGTCTGGGGCCTCTCCGGGAGCTGCTCGTGTCCATAGTGGCTCAGTTGCCGCTGCGGTCGAGTTCTTAGGGCAGCTGAAAAGGCCGGGCCCACGTGGCGCTGTGCTTAAATATCAGTAGAGGGCGGGACCGGCAAACCCGCCCTCTGGGATCACCTGGATGGACATCCCGCTGGTACCTGCATTCTGTGTTCTAAAACCGGCTGTTGCCTTGTTGCGTCCAATAAGGAAGAGTTGAGAGAGAAAGCCCTGCCCCACTGGCGGCAGTTGGGCCAGGGGCTCCCCTCCCAGTCTGGGGGCCTCTCCGGGAGCTGCTCATGTCCATAGTAGCTCAGTTGCCGCCGGGGTCGAGTTCTTAGGGCAGCTGAAAAGGCCAGGCCCGCGTGGCGCTGTGCCACCATGAGATAATTTTAAACGTTCATGTTTGGGTTACAATCTCACAATGATCAAACACCCATCCCTCCATCAGTGCACATTCCCCACCAACAATATCTGCAGTATATACCCCCTTCCCACTCTCCCCTGCCTCCATGGCCGACAATATTCCCCCCTACTCTCTCTCTCTCTACTTTTGGGCATTAAGGCTTGCAACACAGACACTGAAAGGTCATCATGTTTGGTCCATTATCTACTTTCAGTTGGGATCTCCCATCCCAACTGGTTCCTCCAGTCATCATTTTCTAAGTAATCCCTTCTCTATTCCATCTGCCTTCTCCCCTCCTCTCATGAAGCAGGCTTTCAGCTATGAGACCTTCCTGCCTTTTAAAAAAAAAAAAAAAGAAACACCTGAGGCATATCATGGGATTCTCAGTCCCTAGCATTTCCCCATTTTGACTGACATCTCTTTGAAAGTCCTAGTCATGTGCCATTTCTTCTCATCTAGTTTACAGTTTATTATTAATATGAACCACTTTGTTTCTTCCTAACACCTTGTGCGAAACTGTCCCCTTATCACAAATCTCAAGGTCGGGATAGTTCCCTGGGCAAAACATGTGAGATCTGAGAGTATACAATCAGGCACACAAAAATGCACCAAAGGCAGCACACAGAAAAGGATAGAACAACACAGTTAAGACTCTTTAAGGGGTAGAGAGAAACTCAGGAAAAAAATAACAAGAAAGTGCCCAGAATTAGTACTTCGGGGTGTCTGCTGAGGGTCTCTGTGAATCACCCCCAGCCTCTGATCCTCATGCACCCACTGAATGTGAATGTGCTCACTAACTCTCCTTAATGTCCCTGCTCGCCTCTTGGGATCCAATTTGGAGGGAGAGACATTATGTTGAATAAACGGCTTCCTGTGAGCTCAATGGGGCTGACCAGGTCGCCCTAAAGCATGGACAGTTCTTGAATGTGTGTTTGTCTCATCGTGTGTCTCTTTGTCTCATTCTCTGTGACTGAACCTTGATGAATACAGGTTGAAGATGCCAAACCAGTAGGCATCATCGAGGCCCATTTCCATGTAGTCTGGCTTGGTGACGGGCTTTACAGTCTGTTCCAAAGACTTGGAGAAAGTCTCTGATTCCCCAGGATGACAGAAATCACCAGCACCTGAAGCCTATGATGTTGCTGTATTGGAGGTTGGCCACGAGAGGGCAGAATAACTCCATAAGTGACAAGAGAGTTCTTGATTCTTAGAAATACTGAGTCACAGGCTTATGGTCAGCAGGGACAGGGGCTCTGTGGTGTACTGGGAAAGTATGATGCCTTTAGCATCTGAGTTGGAGCAATATTTTCACCCTTTTCTGGTGTGGGGATAGAAGTCCTTTTGTCTTTGAGGGTGTAAAATATACGCTGAAGGACAGCTGTTGGAACATTGTATGACTGAAGGCCAATCATGAACAACTTTGTAACTGTGTCTCTCACTGTGATTCAATAAGTAACTAAACAAATATATAAAATAATCCTTCAGATAAGTCCTGTCATGACTTTGTTATATGAGATGTTTTGATTCTGTATTTACTATTCACAGTTCGCAATAGATGTGTCAAATCACTTCAGGTAAAATTAGGGGTGTCACGTGAGGGGATTAGATGGGAATACAGGGACATCAGGGAGCTCCCCTCTGTCCCATCAAACACCCAACCAGGAGATACCTGCTGGACAAGAGGCGAGAGGGGCTCCTCTTGACAGGAGGAGGGTCTCACTGAAAGTGACCGTGAGAAAATTTGACTCTCCAACTTCTCTCTTCAACCTCGTGTAGTATGAAAATCCCTTGTGTTGGGTGTCAGCCCCCAGCCTGTGTGTTCCTGTGGGGGAGTCTGAGCTGAAGTTTTACAGCCCAGAGTCCTCTTAACTGGGTCTGCCTCAGGGGCACATCGTGGATGGGGGGGGGCGGGGAGAGGAGTGGGGGACTTTGATACTCTCTTCATCCTCATCCCATGATGCTGTGAATGCTTAGGAAAAGAGCCTCAGATTCAACCTTGGCTTATTGGCTAAAAGTCCTCATGGCCTTGGAGATGAAGCTATTGGTTGTTTTGCTTCTCTGATTAGGAAATGCATCCAACTGAGTGAGCTAATTTCCACGTATTAATATTTGGGTTGTCCTGTTGCCTTGTTCACTTAGGTGTCAGTAGGAACACTGTGATCCCCTTCAGCCTCTGTGAGTGTTTCTCAGGAAAAGGTCCATGTCTCAGTCAGGGCCACACAAAGTGTGAGGAGCATCTCAGCCTGAGATCATCCCAAGCCAGTGAGGAGAGAAAGTACAGGGCTTGCAGTTTATGCCTCAACCCACCCAGGTGATCCCTGGCACCACTTTTTCCCAGAGTGTCTATGGGACATTCTAAGTACCACCAGCCTGACCTTGTAGACACAAGCAATGGGGGGAGGGCTGGTTATCCCTAGCATTCAAACCCCACAAATGCAGCAAATCCTCATCTCTTACACTGAATTGATTGGCTCAGATGGCTGTATTGCCTAGAGGGACCAATACATCTCCCAGCCTTAAGCAACTTCTTTGCACCACGTCCATGGACAAAAATTTAAAATTATCAAAAGAAAAATGAGAAACTGATCCCTGGCTATTGTTTGCTTATATTCTTCCCTTGTGCTCCGTTGGAGTTTGCACAGTGATGGCAAGGCTTCTGTGAATAGGGTTAGGGTCCAGCAACAGGGCAGGTGGACAGTTCTGAAACCTCACTCTCTCTTCTCTCCGACCTTCTCTCTCTTCCACACAAGCCCCACAGCATCTCCTTTTTTTCCATGATAGATCCTGAAGGGTGTGGATTCTCTGATCTGCTGTTCTGAACTCACAGACCCAGGTAATCCTTTATCACACAGGCTGTGGTGCCTACAGGGTGGGACCCAGGTTTCTCTTACCTTCTGCCCATTGCTGCCCAAGAGTTGTGACCTGTCACCATGAATCCCTGTGCAGGGTCCTTGTTGGTAAGTTTGTTTCTCTGAGCAGTGGCTAAGTAGGGATTGCTTCCAAGCTCCCTCAGGAGGGCAGATGAGTCCCATTGGAGCTGGATCCTGCTGCATGAAGAGCAATGGTGCAGGGAGTGGAGATCTCAGTTAGGTGTGAGGAAGCAAATGATCCTGGAGGGGCCTGTTCTGGGCCCTGCAGATGAGGAGCCCTGGGAGCTGCTCCTGTCTGATAGAAGAGCTCTGGGAGGCCCCAGTCACAGGCTGATCACTGGGGAGGAAACTGTCTCCTCTAGACTCCATGGTCACTGCAGGGCTCCTCTGGGACCTGCCACTTCCCTGGAAACATTCCAGACCCTCCCCAGGATACTCAGTACTTCGGTATGTGTATGATCTGATGGGCAGGTGGTTCATCGAGGTCCTGTTTGGTCATTTGGGTGCTGAAATCATTTTGTGGGGAAGACCATAGGACTGTGCATGGAGAGCTGGGCTTGCAGTTCCAGGGACAAACTAGAATGAAAGAACAGTGATGTTGATGGGGTGTGGGATGGCACCCTTAGGAACCTGGATGCTGACTCACGCAACATGGATCTCTGCCCCAGCCCAGAGTGATACATCTTGTGTGAGTTCTATCTTCACCCAACACTGACTGCCTCACCCCAGGTGGCACCCTGCATCCCATAGTGATGTTTGTTGTCTCGAATACCATATGCTGTGAGGAGGATATTCCTCAGCATTCCTCAGGATATTCCTCAGCATTTGCTGTTCCTCAGTCTTTCAAGAAACTATGTCTTCCATCTGGTGTCTGAGAGCTGCTGTGTCTTTGGAGCAACATGAGGTTTGCAAGCAAGGGGTGCACCTGTGATGAGACAGAGGATACTCAATGAGGAGTTGGTCAAGTTTGACTCTCTCAGCTATGCCATTGCAGCACAGTCTTAACTGGCCAGGTCAGAGGAAGGTTATGAAAGATTGGGAAAAAGTTCCAGGAGTTTAAGGAATTTTCATTTCTGTGTCAAGAAATATAAAACAAGTTTTTGAAGATGAGGAAGGAAAATTTTTGTTATTATGTTGAGGTTTAAGTAATGGAGTTTCCACAGGTGAAGGATGAAGAGATGAGTAGGAGAATGGGTTGGCCGGTGAGATATTCTTCATTTTAGCACTCAATTGTGACTGAAAAATCCCAAATGTCTGTACGATCCTTTTCACTCATTGAATTCCGGTCTGCTTATGATGACAATTTCTCACACAAAATAATACAGTGCTTGGGGAGGGAGACTGACCTATCAGGAGGCATGAGCTGGGGTCCCCATGTGAGCACAGGACCCATATAGCCCACAGCACCTGCAGATAAAGGCCTGACAGTTCCAGCACAGAAGCATCACAGTAGCGTTGCATTCTTGGTCCACGTCATTTAACTGCTTATCCTGATGGCTACATAATGTTCAGAGTGACAGTCAGGTTTCTGAGCACTGTCAGAGAGCCTCACCCAACAGCAAAAAAAAAAAAAAGAAAAAGAAAAAGTAATCCTTTACAAAGTGCAGTAAAATATAATACAGTTCCAAAGCAAAGAGAAAATTTTCCTTGCATCAATTATATCCAGAGATGAGAAATCAAAGGAATTTATACAATTCCTGAGGAAGTCTATAATGTTGTGGTCTGACAGAGCTGTCTCTGAGGCAGAGAAAGAAGCTATGCTAACACAGAAGACCATGGGCCTGCCCTTCTATGCTCACACTGGGGCCCTCCTGGGGCCCGGGGAGGAGCATGTTCTCTGTGGGCAAAGTTCTGCTTCCCCACAGGGACCCACAACCCTGACTTCCCTGCAACTGGGCTGGTCCCCACACACACCCTCCCCCCTCTGCCTGCCCAGCCTGCCCAGCCCCCTCTCATTTGCAAGTCCTAGAGCTCATGCCTGGGCACTCAATAATAGTCTGTGTCACCCTGCAGGGTCAGTGTCTGTCATGTCACACCCAGAATGGACATGAGGGCCCCTGTGCAGCTCCTCTGCTTCCTGCTGCTCTGGCTCCCGGGTAAGAAGGGAAACCACAGAAGGGAACCACATGTAGCAGACCTGGTGCTACATGGGATTCAGGGAAAATAATTTAAAGTACAATGAATGGTGGTGAAGATGATGCATGTTTATATTTCAACACCAGGTTCATGTTGTGATGTACAGGTGAACCAGCCTCCATCCGTGTCTGCATCTCTGGGAGAGAAAGTCACCAACACCTGCAAGGCCAGTCAGAGCGTTAGCATATGGTTAAACTGGTATCAGCAGAAACCAGGGAAACGTCCCAGGCTCCTGATCTATTTTGCAACCAATTTAGGACCAGAAGTCCCTTCCCGATTCAGTGGCAGTGGATCTGGGACAGATTACACTCTCACCATCAGCAGCATGAAGCCTGAAGATGCTGCCACTTATTAATGTCTATAGCATCAAGCTTTCCCTCCCACAGTGATACACACCAGAACATAAACCTCCAGAGATCAGCTGTGTGAGGCTGGTCTTGCCCAGCTGCTAGTCCTGGTGTCTCCCTTGCTGAGAGCATCAGATTCAGTCAAGCTGTGATGTGATGGGAGTTAAAGAACACATCTAGTCTTCCCAACTCTCTCCTTAATAATGTCACTATAGATCTGCTGATTTACTTTATGGAGATAATCTTTTGTAAAGAACGTGGATGTAGTGTTTCTCAGAGTTCCTATGTGAGGGAAATGATACTCCAGAAAGTCCATCAGTCACTGCTTCAGTAGGTTTTTTAATAAAGTAAACAAAGGTATTATCACCCCAAGGTGTTGTGGTAGGTCCACACCTACAGCCTCACACTGAGTGCATCCCACAGGGTGCCTGCTCGCCCTGCCTAGGAACCTTCTCCTGTGAGACGGAGGGAGAAACTGCATGTTGCCAGGGCTCAGCCACTGCAGACTCAGGTAGCTGTGTATCTCACTGGGATTCAATTAAAAAAAATAAAAAATAACATCTGTGACATATCATGGGACTCACAGTCCCTAGTACTTGCCTATTTGTATTTGACTTCTCTAAACTCTGGTCATCTCTAATATGACAATAAGAATTGGAAATGTTCACTCAGGAAAAGAACTGAGTATTAATAGCAGGTAAAGGGATAGACATGATAACTTTTCATTATCTCTGTTGCAAATCACAAGGCCCAAAGGGAAAGAGTTAGAGATAGATAGATAGATAGATAGATAGGTAGATAGATAGATAGATGATAGATATAGAGACAGAGAGATAGAGAGAGCAGTGACTGTTACAGAAGCAGGGTGGGGTCGGGAGTCAGGAGAGAAAAATGAAAAGAGGGGGAAAAAAAGCTCTGATCACCTGTTAGTCATTTCTCCTCAACTATCTGGTGACCTATTAGGAATATGAATATTTTGTTTTTTCACAATGTTGTGTGAAACTTTCCTTTCGGAAAAAGCTGAAGATCTGGATAGTCCCCTGGGTAAAACAGTTTATATCTGACAGTATATAACCAGGCACACAGAAATGTAATCAAATCTGTAAATGATAGAGTAAACTGTTTAGTGTCTTTCAGTTGTAGAGGGCACCATAGGAAAAGGACAGAGTGAGAGAGAGAGAGAGAGAGAGAGAGAGAGAGTGTTCAGACTTTATGTTTGATGGTTTCTGCTGATTGGCTCTGAGACAGTCCAGCTTCTGCTCTTCATTGAATGTGGAGGTGCTCACTCACTGTCCTTAATGTCTCTGCCAAACAATGGCTCACATGTGGGCACCCAGGTTGCAATGACACTTTCCCACTGAATATGTGGCTTCCTGTGAGCTCCCTGAGACTGCCAGGCTATATCTTGCAAAGTCCTTGTATGTGTGATTGTTTAATCAATTGTGTGTTTGTCTGTTTATTCTCAGCGACTAACACTGGTAGACAGAGGTTGAAGGTGACAATATGATTTGCTTTAGTGAGGTGCATTTTTGCTTACTTTGGTTTGCTGACAGACTTTACAGTATCTGTTCCAAAATCTTGAGGAAAGTCTCTGTAAATCACAGCAGCTCAGAGATCATCATCATCTGGAACCTATTAAGTTGCTGTATCAAACAACGGCCACGAGATGGCAGACAAACCCCATAAATGACAAGAGAGACCCTGAACCTAGAAACCCTAAGACAGTAACAGGACCATTGTCAGCAGGAACATGGCTGTGGTGGGAAAGTATGAAAGCTGTTAGAGTTTGAGTTGTAGCCAGATTTTCACTCTTTCTTGGTGTGGGGATATAAATCCTGTCCTGCCTCTCTCCAATGGACTTTTGATCCCCCATCCAGTGCTCATAATTTGACTTAAGTTCCTCTGTAATATTTCAGAGATAGAGCTGTAGAGTCACAAGATAAAATGAGCTCACAGGAGGGAAATTGGATGGGAGTTTAGGGACAAAAGAAACACAACCCCTGCCCACAGATATGATGGATATCTGTGGCATCCATCATTCTGACTATGATATGTCTTGCAGTCTTTTTCCTAGGATCTCTTTTATCTGTCACTCTTCGGACTCCTTGGATCTGGATACCTGCATTATCCAGCTCTGGGAACTTTTCAGCAATGGTATTTTTAACTGTGGCTTTTTCATTGGGATTGTCTCCCTGTCCTTCTGGTACTTTGCCAAATATAATGTTGTTCGTTTTGAAATCATCCCCTAGGTCTCAGATTAGCCTAAAAGCTATTTTGAGGTCTTTTCCCATTGCTTGTTGTTGCCTGTAAGCTTCCTGAAGCTCATCTTCAACCTCACTGATTCTGTCTTCGCCTGTGGCCATTCTACTATTGAGGCCACCCACTGAGGTTTTAATTTCGTCTACAGAATCCTTAATTCATGACACTTCATTTTGTAGCTTTTTTATTTCTGCTTTCATTTTTTCCTGTATTTTCTCAGCTGTCTGTTCCATTGTTTCTTTCATGTCCTCCTTTAATTTCCTGGATGTCTGTTGAACCATTTCTTTGAGTCCATTGAACATCTTCAATATTTCATCTCTAAATTCTTTATCAGAAAGACTATATTTGTGGGTAATGCTTGTTGAGGCACCCGGACCCTTTTCATCATCTTCTCCTTGTGGTGGGGATTTTCATTGTTTCTTCATGCTTTTGTAGTAGTATGGTGGTGGAACCATCCAGTTCATTATCAGTATTCCCCCTTTTCACTCAGGTGCTCCTCAGCTGCTTAGGTGAAGTTTCGGTGAAGTTTCAGAGGATGTGTTCTATTATATTGGACTAGAAGAGCATCTTTTGACGCCAGTATTATGGTGCAATTGGAATATGCTACTGCACTATTGTCCTAATGTGTTTAAGATGGCCAGGATAATCTCCACAGAATTAGGTGAAGGAAATGAAGATGTGATTTCTGAGTGCCAGAAAAGGGGAAAGTAAGTGTGGTCCCAGCCCTAAAAGAGACCACACCTATTTCTGTAGAGGCCATGATCCCTACAGAGATATGGGTGGGTGCCAGGTGCGGGGCAGAAACCTAAGAAAGAGAAAACCGGGAGTGGTGCTAGAGGGTGCCATGGGGTGGATGGGATGGTGTTCGAGTGGTCTTTTTTGAAGGGAGTCATTTTTGTTCTTACTGACTGGACGGATGATATGTACTGTAATATCTATTTCAAACACTTATAAAAAGTCTTTAACAGAATCACTGGCACAGGCTTCTGAAATCATTTCAGCTGCTATATCAGAAAACAGCCACTAGATGGGAGACAGAACCCAGAACTGACAAGGCAAAAAGTCTGGATCTTTGAAGTTCTGGGACAATAAGTGAATGAGTGTCCCATGGTCAACAGAAGCAGTGGGTCCTGTGGGTTTGAGAGTAACAGTGTGAAAGTAGCTCTCAGGGGCTGATTTTACACAAATGATCAGGTTCTTTTCAGTGGGGGCATGAGTCCAGTATACGTTGTCTGCCTGAGAACATTGGGGTTTACTACTGCATGCAGTTTATGAAGTTTACATCCACAGTGATATAGCCCCAAAACGACCCTCACTGCATGGCCTTGGCCAGATGCCCACACTTGTTCTTTGCTGGTGAGCCAACAATAGCAATGAGTTTCAGAATCTAAGTGAGAGGAAGGTATTAGGGGTCTCAGGGGAGGAGGCTGCAGCTGTGGGCTCTGGACCATGAGAGCCCCTGCTGTGCTGGAGACACGCCCTTCATGATCCTGGGCACGGTGGTAGGTGTACCAGAGGCCTTGGCACATTGATGATTACAGATCAAATCATACATTAGAGTAACATATACATTAGAGTCAAATCATACATATGAAATTAGAATTTCATATGTAGTCAGGTATATATTAACAGCATAATCACATTCTCAGTCCCAAAGAAACATCCAGTAAATGTTCAGAAATCATGTTGGAACAAAGTCAATCATCCTCAAGCAAAGGCAGCTCTCTCAGCAGTCTCAAAACAGGCAGCACAACTCACTGCAAAGACTAGAGGGTGGACAAACTTTGCAGTTGTTTCCGTGTGCTTTTTCTCCAACTCTTAAATGCTTTGCAACATTACACCCCCCCCCAATAAATCATGCAGCTTCTTTCTCCAATACCGATGGGAGAGGGTCTCTGTTCCCTACAGGAAAGCAGAACATATGAGGGCAGGTTACAATTACCCACCACATGATTTATTCATGTTTGTCACTGACACCCCAGATTGGTGAGATGTACAGGGAACATACTCTGTGATTAACAATTGGCAGCCTGGTAGTCCTTATTTTATTTATTACTTTCTAGAAACACTTTATTAGCTGGTAAATAGTCTACAATATAATCAGATAGTGAATGATATATGGCATTGTTGCATTTAAGACACAACTGCATAGTTTAATATTATAATGACCTCAGAAGTAAAGTGACTACAGAGTTGTGATAGTTGCATTTCAAGTCTCTACTACAGAATAATGTGTAGAGAGAGTCACACATTGGAAAAGCACAAGGCAAAAATCACTCTTAGACCAGGCATGTAACTCAGATACGAAATACGTGTTTCCCATATATGGAGCTCTGGGTTTCAATTATAACACACCAAGATGGCATTTTGGGTCAAAAATTGTTGAAATATACCTTGGCTTTCTCATAGAGTCGTAGGAACAAACTTCATCAGTCTTGGTCTAGAGCTCAAGCTCAGGAGGGCTCCTCAGTTGTGCATCCACTGTGGTTCTCAGAGCAGGTCTGGGTCATCCTGGAGGAGGAATAAGGCTGCAGTAGCCACTCTAGAGAGGAGCCAAGGGCCCTCTGCTTCCTGCCATCCCACCCCCAAGTGTTCCTTTATCCTTACAGGCTCCTCCTCATCTCTGGAACGCTTCTGCTTTTTCCAAACAACAGCCATGACACATCCTGGGTTTATAGCACCTGCGATGTACCTATGTGTGGCTCAGAGTCCTTGTGAATCTCTGGTTACCTGTTTGTCATTTTTCCAAACACATGGGAAAAGTCTCTGGATGCCCCAGGATCACAGGGACCACCAGCACCAGCACCTGAAACCTATTAAGTTGCTGTATGGCAGTTGACCAGTAGATGGCAGACAGACCCCATAAGTGACAAAAGAAAGATGCTGTATCTTAGAAAAACAGAGAGGGTAACTAACATGTCAGGAGGGAAGGGGTTCTATGGGTGTGGTGGGAAAGTATGAAAGTTGTTAGAGTCTGAGTTGCAGTGACATTTTCACCCTTCTCTGACATTGGGATAGAAGTGATTATGTCATTGTTGGTGGGAAATGTACACTAGTGAAGGGTTGGCTATTGAACCATTCTATGATTGAAATCTGATCGTAAATAAATAATTTTGTAATTGTGTATGTCACAGTGAAGGACAACCATGCCAGCAAGCTGGGTTCCGAAGGGGATTAATCATGATAGACCATATCCACACAGTGACTAAACTCATTGAAGTTTTGTGAGAGTTCAAGATGCCGCTCTGTCTAACGTTCATCAACTTAAAGAAGGCCTTTGATTCTGTTGAAACTGAAGCAGTCATCAAAGCCCTAGCCAAACAGGGCATTCAAACTCAGTACATCAAAATCCTCTGAGAGCTGTATTGTGGATTCACCACCAGGATCTCACCATTCTACAAGGAAGTGATCATTGACATAAAGAGACGGGTGTGGCAGGGTGATACCATTTCACTGAAACTCTTCAGTGCCACCCTCGAGAACATCATGTGATGACTGGAATGGGAAGGAATGGAAGATAGCAACCACACCAACTCCTCTTCGATGATGACATCGTTCTCATAACGCCAAACATTAGCCAAGCAACACAAATGCTGGCCGACTTAGACCATGAGTGTGGAAATGTCAGATTGCAGCTGAATCTCAACAAGACAATGCTCATGAAAAACGAACTAGAACAGAAAAAATGCTCTGCATCACTAATCATCAGGGAGATGCAGATCAAAACAACTATGAGATACCACTTCACACCACAGAGAATGGCACACATCCAAAAGAACAAAAGCAACCGCTGTCGGAGAGGATGTGGAGAGAAAGGGACCCTTCTACACTGCTGGTGGGAATGCCGACTGGTCCAGCCCCTTTGGAAAACAATATGGACACTTCTCAAAAAATTAGAAATTGAGCTTCCATTTGATCCAGCAATGCCACTTCTGGGAATATATCCTGGAGGGGCAAAAAAGTACAGTCGAAATGACATCTGCACTTACATGTTCATCGCGGCACTGTTTACAATAGCCAGAATCTGGAAAAAACCCAAGTGCCCAAGAACAGATGACTGGTTAAAGAAACTTTGGTACATCTATACAATGGAATACTATGCAGCTGTTAGAAAAAATGAAGTCATGAACTTAAGTGACCACTGTGCATCGTGGGTGTGACCAAAAAAAAGCAAATAAATAAATAAATAAAAATTTAAAAATAACAAAAATATCAAAGACAGGAGTTGGAGAGAATGTACATTTGGTTACATGCAGCCAACGCAAGTTTGATCCCCAGCATCCCATGTGGTCTCTTGAGCACTGCTAGGACTAATTCCTGAGTGCAGAGCCAAGCGTAACCCCTGAGCTTCCCTGGGTGTGCCTCAAACAAACAAAAAACAAAGAGAAACAAAGAAGCAAGTATCCAGGGGCCAGAGCGATAGCACAGCGGGTAAGACGTTTGCCTTGCACTCGGCTGACCCGGGTTCGATCCCCGGCATCCCATATGATCCCCGAAGCACCGCCAGGAGTAATTCCTGAGTGCAAAGCCAGGAGTAACCCCTGAGCATCGCTGGGTGTGACCCAAAAAGCAAAAAAAAAGAAGAAGCAAGAATCCATCTTGAGGGTTCAGGGAGATGACTCAAACAGCTTGACATATGCTTCTCATGTGGGAGCCCTGGGCTTGATCCCCAGCACCACAGGCCCCTCCACTACCACTGGGTGTGGCCCCAAGGGGTATATCTTTACTAATACCCCATATCAATAAAGACAGAGTTGGCCAGAGAGATACTACAGGGGTAAGGCCTTGCCTTGCATGCAGGCGATCCTGGTTCAATCCCCCACACCACTAAGGGTCCTCTGAACCTCGCCAGGAATAACCCTTGAGCGTCACTGGGTGTGAGCCCCAAGACAGATCAAAAGAAAAGAAAACTCTGGAGGCAGTGGGAAAAGTTCAGCCATGATGGCAGTGTGGAAGCAAGATGTAGAGACAGCTGGAGTGAAATGACTGTAGGAGTGGTTCTCTCTGGAGGCAGCTGTCGATGAGACCTCAGGAGGGCTACTCTGTCTCCCTCTGCCCTGCCCTCTGCGGCCACTGGGAGATGACACATGCTCCGTGGTGTTGCTCACTGGGGGTCCCACTTCCAGCAGTGCTGCTCACACATCTTTTATGGTGCTCAATGGATGTATATATATGTGTGTGTGCCTGTGCGTGTTTGTGAATTATTGATAATGTAGACAAAGGCAAGAAACCCCTTTTGCCAGGTGCTCACACATACCTGGCTTCTGCATGACCAGAAATTAGTGTGGTGCCACATAGCATATATAGCATATAAGTGGATCAATATGGAAAGTGTCATGCTAAGTGAAATGAGCCAGAAAGAGAGGGACAGACATAGAAAGATTGCACTTATCTGTGGAATATAAAATGGCAGAGTAGGAGGCTAATACCCAAGAATAGTAGTTTATAATACCAGGAGGTTGTCTCCATGGCTTGGAAGCTAGCCTCACACATTGGGAAAAGTCATCCCAGATAGAGAAGGGAACACCAAGTAAAATGTGATTGGAAATCCCGAGCAGGGAGGGAGATGCACGCTGAAAGTAGACTAGTGACTGTACATGATGGCCACTAAATACCCCTATTGCAAACCACGACACCCAAAAGAAGAGAGAGAGAGACAAATTGGAATGCTCTGATACAGAGGTGGAGTGGGGTGGGGGGGGATGGGATAGGGGGTGGGAGAGATACTGGGTTCATAAGTGGTGGAGAATGAACACTGGTGGAGGGATTGGCTCTCAAATATTGCATGAGGGTAAAACAAGCATGAAAATGTGTGAATCTGTAACTGTACCCTCACTGTGACTCACTAATTAAAAGATAAATAAA
>JASTTN010012668.1:177559-197455 GCA_030324115.1 Sorex maritimensis | reverse complement strand
CCCAGATAGAGAAGGGAACACCAAGTAAAATGTGATTGGAAATCCCGAGCAGGGAGGGAGATGCACGCTGAAAGTAGACTAGTGACTGTACATGATGGCCACTAAATACCCCTATTGCAAACCACGACACCCAAAAGAAGAGAGAGAGAGACAAATTGGAATGCTCTGATACAGAGGTGGAGTGGGGTGGGGGGGGATGGGATAGGGGGTGGGAGAGATACTGAGTTCATAAGTGGTGGAGAATGAACACTGGTGGAGGGATTGGCTCTCAAATATTGCATGAGGGTAAAACAAGCATGAAAATGTGTGAATCTGTAACTGTACCCTCACTGTGACTCACTAATTAAAAGATAAATAAATTATATATAAAAAAGAAAAACGAGTTAGTCCCTGAAGCTCCATTTGCTCTCAATAGAATGAACATCTTCAAATGCAGCAGCTATGTGTACCTGGATTGAGAACTCAACATGTGGAACGACTTGGTACCAGAACTGCACAGGAGGAAGAGAGCAGCGTGGAATGCCTTCAAGAGCGTTGAAGAAGTGGTTAAGAGAATGAAGAACTCCGACTCTGGGCACATCTTTTCGATTCCAATGTTCTTTTTGCACTAACATTTGCCTCAGAGACCTGGGCTCTACACAAACAGGATGAGAACGCTATTCGCTATTCGAGTATCCCAAAGAGGAATCGAAAGAGCTGTGCTATTATATCACATCTCACTCAAGAGAGAGAAGGAATCCGGAGTTCTGACCTCCATCAATGGTTAAGAATCAGGGACACTGTCTCATTTGCCAAGGTATCAAAAATCAGGTGGACCGGTCATGTAATGTGATTCAGAGACAACTGCTGGACTAGAGCTGTTACCGACTGGATTCCACAGGATGTCAGAAGATCTCCTGGCCGCCCACCAACTAGGTGGTCAGATTTCTTCGTCAAATCCCTGAATGAACTATTTAAGGCTCTTCTTGTTCCTGGAACAAGCAGGGATATCGTTGGGCTGCACTAGCACGCGACAGGGACAAATGCAGATGTTACTGGTGCCTGCTCGAGCAAATCGAAGATCAATGGGACAAGTGATACAAGTGATACAAGGAATTTGTCCATTTCTTCTACATTCTCATGTTTTGTGGCATATAGCCTTTAAAAGTAGTCTCTGATCTCTTGAATTTCTTTGGTTTCCATTGATGTCTCCCTTTTCATTTCTAATTCAGTTTATTTGGGTTCTCTTTCTCTCTTTCTTTGTGAGTCTTGCTAGTGGTTTGTCAATCTTGTTTATTTTCTCCAAGAACCAGCTCTTGGTTTCATTGATCTTTCAGATTGTTTTTTGGGTTTCCATGTGGTTAATTTCTGCTCTAAGTTTTGTTATTTCTTTCCTCCTGCCTGGTTTGAGCTTTTTTTCTTGGTCCTTTTCTAAGATCTTGAGCTGTGAAGTCAAGTTATTTATGTAGGCCCTTCCTTCCTGAGAAACGTTTGCAGTGCTATAAATTTTGCCCTTAATACTGCTTTAGCTGCATCCCATAGGTTCTGGTAACTCATATCTTCATTATCATTTGTTTCCAGGTATCTTTTGATTTCTTCTTTGATTTCCTTCCAGACCCACTCATTGTTCAACATTGAATTATTTAATTTCCAGGTGTTTGATTTGGTTCTCTGCGTCTTTGTGTTATTGACTTCTATCTTCAGTGCATAATGGTCTGAAAAGATAGTTGACACAATTTCTATCTTCCTGATTCTATTGAGGTACATTTTGTGGCCCAGCCCATGGTTTATTCTGGAGAATGTTCCATGTGCACTGGAAAAAAATGTGTATTCTTTCTTTTTGAGATGTAACGCCCTGTATAGATCTGTTAGTTCTCTCTCTTCTATTTCTTCCTTCAAAGCCAGTGTTTCCTTGTTGATTTTTATTCTTGTTGATCTCTCTAGGGGCTATAAGGCAGTGTTGAAGTCTTCAACTACTACTGTGTTTCTCACAATGTCCTTCTTAACATCTGTTAGCAGTTGTTTTAAGTATTTAGATGGTCCCTCATTAGGTGCGTATACATTTAGGAGTGTGATTTCTTCCTGCTTTACATATACCTTGATTAATAAAAAACAGCCTTTGCTGTCCCTTCTAATCTTTTTCAACCTGAAATCTATGTTGTCAGAGACTAGTATGGCCACCCCAGCTTTTTTGAGGGAGTTGTTTGCTTGCAGGATTGTTTTCCATCCTTTGGCTTTGAGTCTATGTTTGCTCTGTTTAGATGTGTTTCTTGTAGGCAGCACAATGTTGGGTTCAGTTTCCAAATCCATTTTGCCACTTTGTGTCTCTTAATTGGTGCATTTAGACCATTGACATTGAGAGAGATTATTACTATGGGGTTTTGTGCCATTTTTCTGTAGGGGTTTGTTGAGCTAGTGCTTTATGTTTTGTTTTGTTTTGTTTCATTTTGTCTTACAGTAGCTCCTTCTTTTAAGCTTGGTTTTGAGTCTATGAAGTTCCTAATATGTTGTTATCTATGAAATAGTGTATTGTTCCTTAAAGTTTGAGTGAAAATTTAGCTGGATAGAGTATTCGTGGTGAGGCATTCATTTCATTAAGTTTTTTCACTATATCCCATCATTGTCCTTGGGCTTGGAGGGTTTCCTCTGATAGGTCTGCTATAAATCTAAGGGGTGCTCCTTCAAATGTGACTTCCTTCTTTGCTGCTTGCAGAATTGTATCTCTATCTGTGACATCCATAATTTTGACTATGATATGTCTTGTGTTTTTTTTTTATTATGGTCTCTTTTAGCTGGAATCCTTTGGGCTCCTTGGATCTGGGGACTTCTCAGCAATTATGTCTTTAACTGTGCCTTTTAAATTAGGATTACTTCCCTGTCCCTCTGGTACTCCAATGATTCTTATGTTGTTTCTCTTGAAATCATTCCCGAGGACTCTGATTCTCCCATGAGCCTTTTTAAGGTCTTTTGCCATTGTTTGTCGTTGCCTGTAAGCTTTCTGCAGCTCAGCTTCAAGTTCACTGATTCTGTCTTCGGCTGTAGCCATTCTACTGTTGAGGGCACCCACTGAGTTTTTTTATTTCATCTACTAAATCCTTTATTTGTGACACTTCTGTTTGTATCTTTGAAATTTCTGCTCTCATTTCTTCCTGTATTTTCTTGATGGTCCATTCTACTGTTTCTTTCATGTCTTCCATTAATTTACTGGATGTCTGTTTCATATTACTTTGAGTTCATTGAACATCTTCAACATTTCATGTCTGAATTCCTTATCAGAGAGATCATATTTATGGGTAACCCCTGTTAGGGCTTCTGGAATCTTTTCTTCATCCTCTCCTCGTGGAGGAGATTTTCATTGTTTCTTCATACCATTGTGGGATTATGGAGGCGAAACCTTCCAGTTATCTATCCCTATTCTCTCTTACTGCAAGAATGGATTCTAGATGAGTTCAGTAGATGGTGGTTGCCTTTTTCCACTTCTAGGATACTTCCTTACTCTCAAACACTCCTCCCTGGCTTGTGGGAAGCCTCTAGTGAAGCTTTGGGGGATATGCTCTCTTATATTTGGCTTATGCAGCTTCTTGTGTTCACTGATAGTTTTGGTGAAATTGGAAAGGGCTACTGGGTTACTGACCTAATATGATTAAGAAGGACAAGGTGTTCTCCACAGAATTTGGTTATGGAGATTGTGATGTAAGTCTGTAGTGCAGGGAAGGAGGGAAAGTAACTGGCCCCAGAGAAGGCCATGGCCCCTCTGCTGAGGCCATGTTCCCAGCCACCTGGGAAGGAAGCTGCAGAGCTAGGGCGGCTCACAGGGGGCTGTAACCTGAGGTTCTGGAAAGCTGCAGGTGCTCTGCTCTGGTGGTCCAGGCAGAACAACTTCGTCAGGTGGGGCTGGGGGGGTTTCACGCACCTGAGAACGGAAGCGGGTGGAGCTAGGACAGCAACAGGGGGCTGGAACCTGGGGTCGTGGGAAGCTAGCAAAAATTTTTGAATCAAGACCACCAAATTTTGTACAAATATTTTCACTCATTGCATTTGTGTCTGCTAATAAAAACAATTTCTCAGACAAAATGTCTCCAGCAATTGGAAGGGAGACTGACACTCAGTAAAGCATGTGCTGGGGTCCACATGTGAGCACAGGACCCATATGGCCCAGAATACCTGCAGATGAAAGTCTGACAGTTCCTGCCACCACATATGTGTCCATACGACCCAGCATTGAACTGCTCATCCCAGAAGGCTGCCTAATGTTTAAAGTGACCATCAGGTTCTCTGAGCATTGAGAGTCCCATGGCACACACACAAAAAGAAAATTAAAAACATAAAATTTTAGACTTTCCCAAAATATAGTAATATATATTTGTATTCCATATAAAAAAAGAAAATCTCTTTGTGGAAAGTATATTCACAGCTGTGAAATAAAGGAGTCTATACAATTCCTTGAGAGGGTCAGTGTGTCTGACAGTGTGTGGTCTGACAGAGCCTGTCCCTTGGGCAGAGAGAGCAAGAAACCCTCTCTTGACTCTCAGGCCCAGAGTACATGCCCTTTTGTGCACACACTCATCCCGGAGAAGCATGTTCTCTCTGGGCAAAGTTTTGCTTCCTCACAGGGACCCGAACCACTGACTTCACTGCAGCTGGGCTGGTCTGCACACACACCCTTCACCCTCTGCCTGCCCAGCCTGCCCAGCCCTCTCTCATGTCCTCAGAGCTCATGCCTTGGCACTCAATAATAGTCTGTGTCACCCTGCAGGGCCAGTGTCTGTCACACCCAGAGTGGACATGAGGGCCCTTGTGCAGCTCCTCAGCTTCCTGCTGCTCTGGATCCCAGGAAAGTTGGGAAATGGGGGTTTACATAAATTTGGACTGCCTGAATCTTCAGAAAAAAAATTTCTAACTTATGATTAATTATAATCATAAGTTGTCCGCTTATATTTTTCATCTCAGGTGCCAGGTGTGATATCCAGATGAGCCTCCATCTGTGTGTGCATCTCTGGTAGATAAAGTCACTGTCACCTGCAAAGCCAGTCAGAGCATTAGCGATAATTTAGCCTGGTATCAGTAGAAGCCAGGGAAAGCTCCCAGGCTTCTCATCTTTGGGCAGACAGTTTAGGACCAGACGTCCCTCCCTGGTTCAGTGGTAGTGGATCTGGGACAGATTTCACTCTCACCATCAGCAGCCTGGAGCCTGAGGATGCTGCCACTTATTACTGTCAACAGTGATACAAGCCAGAACATAAAATCCCCAGAGATCAACTTTTTAAGGCTGGGCTGCCCCAGCTGCTACTCCTGGTGCATTCCCTGCTCAAAGTATCAGATGCAGTCACATGGTGATTCCACAGAAAGGTTATGAAAGATGTCACAGGAAGGTTCCTGACACCCCAATTCTCTCCCCTTATCCTCATTCCAAAAACACAGACATGTTCATCCTGCTGATGTAATCCTTAATAAATAACAGAGTTATTCCTTAATAAATAACAGAGAAATTCCAAAATAGGATTAATATTAGCATTTATTTGTGTACAAAATCATGTTCTCTACAATAACACCACCCCGTTGATGGTTCACTGCCTCATCGTGATGAGGAGGTGGCAACGATGTCAACCAGCTTAGAGCGAACCAACATGCCAACCACATGCAGAGCCTGGCAAGCTACCTGTGGCATATTTGATATGGCAAAAACAATAACAAAAATTAACCTCATTCTGCTGACCCTGGAAGAGTGGTGTTGAAAAGGATGAGCAAGGAGAGGCTGTTAAAATATCAGGGCCAAACTAGTCTGCCAAAATGAAGAAGGACTAAAATGACTGTCTGCACTTTTATCACTGGCATCGGAAGCATCCATTGAAGACCTAATGGTGCAAGCACAGAAGATCATTGGATTGACCAAGACAAGAATATGTTGATCACATCACGCAATTTTCGACACTGGAGAAGAATTGTACCTCAGAATATGCGACTGTAGAGGCGTTTGTGGTGTTGGTGTCCTCAACAAGAACTTGGCCATGAGCATTGATTTGCTTGAATGCCTAACAACCTGAATTGGATGCTTATGTTTGAATAGATTTGGCTCATTATTGGCTGTTTCTATGCACCAACATCCAAGAAATTGAGCAGTTCTCAATTTCTCAAGAAATTGAGAAGCTCTACATGGAGCTGGAGAAGTTCCATGAAGAAGACCACACCTTCTACAGGTCATTGTTGGTGATTTTAATGCCAAGATAGGACTGAGAAGGTCGCCCAAAGAACTACACATCGGGACCCACGGCCTAGATGGAATGAACAGGGTGAGAGAATGTCTGAGTTCATCATGTTGACCAAGACCATTTAAGGTAACTCACAGTTCCAAAAGGCCGAATTTAAACTTTGGACATGGGAGTCTTCCGGTGGACAGTTCCACAACAAAATTGAGCACAACATATTCAACTGATGATTTTGCCTGACCGATGTCGCTGTTGTCTCAAAATTCCAAATGGGATCAAACGACCGTCTCCTTCATACGAAATTCTACTTCACAGAACTGGGAGAAAGAACTGCATAGTATAAGAAGAGAACTCCCAGAACGACCACCAACTGGGAGCTCTTTGGCTCTATTGTGGCAGTATGGGAAGATTGGGTCATTGACAACATCAACGAGGATTATGATTGACTGGTTCAGCACCTCCATGATTATGCGAGGAACGCAGAGAGAGAGAAAGCCACCAAAAGATGCCTGTCTTCAGAAACTCTAGAGCTCATTTGCTAACGTGGTTTGGCTCGAGCCTCAGGCTATCACAAGCTAATATCCGAGTTCGCAAAGCTGTGTAGAGAAACTATAAAGGAAGACCTCAAAGAGAGAAGAGTAGCAGTGTTGGCCAATGCGTCAGAAGCCAGGAAAAGTATTCACAACATCTGCCTGTCCTTTGGCAACTGTAAGACCAAGATGACTGACCTCTGACGTCCTGATGGATCTATCACATATTCCACAAGGCAATGGAAAAGGTTATCCAGGACTTCTACTTGGATCTCTTCAATAGCCACACCCACCTGTCCACATACCAAATTCCTCAGGGTGGATATGCTGTTCCCAGTGTTCTCCCTTCCAAAATCCGTTAGTAAAGAAGCGTACAGCACCCGGTCCAAAGAAGCTCAGACCTGAACACCTGAAGAATCTGCAGCCAGTACTCATCAATACACTGGCTCTGCCCTTCACATGCTACCTGTCTGGAAGCAAGGTTCCATCCCATTGGAAAACCAGCAGGATCGTTCTGTTGTGCAAGAAGGGAGACATTCACCACATCAACAACGATCACCTGGTATGCTTGTTGTCTATTGTCTATAAGTTATTGACTTGAGTTATCCTGAATAAGATTGACAGAACACTAGATGAAGGACAACCATGCAAGCAAGCCGGGTTCTGAAAAAGATTCAGCACGATTGACCATATCCACACAGTGAATAAGCTCATTGAGGTTTCACAACAGTTCAATATGCCACTCTGTCCACTGTTCATTGATTTAGAGAACGCCTTTGATTCTGTTGAGACTGAAGCAGTCATTGAAACTCGAGCCAAACAGGGCATTCACACTCAGTACATAAGGGTCCTCCGTGAGCTGTATTACAAATTCACCACCAGCATCTCACTATTCTACAAGGAAGTAATCATCGACATAAAGAAAGGGGTTCTGCAGGGCGATACCATTTCATCAAAACTCTTCAGTGCCACCATCAAGAACGTCATGCAAGGACTGGAATGGAAGGAATGGAAGTGAAGATAGACAGTCGGCAACTACACCACCTCCACTTTGCTGATGACAATGTTCTAATAACACCAAATATTAGCCAAGTGGTACAATTGCTGGCGACTTCGATTATGAGTGTGGAAAGGTCGACTGCAGCTGAATCTCATGAAGACAATGTTCATGAGAAACGAACTAGTCCCTGACGTTCCATTTGCTTTCATCTCTAAATGCAGCAGCAATGTGTACCTGGGTCAAGAACTCAACATGAGGAACTCTTTGGTGCCAAAACTGTGCAAGAGGAAGAGAGCAGCATGGAACACCTTCAAGAGCATCAAAGAAGTTAAGAGGAAGAAGAACCTCCGACTCTGGGCACATGTTTTCGACTCCACCATTCTTCCTGTATTAACATATGTCTCAGAGACCTGGGCCATACAAAAACAGGATGAGAACACTATTCGGGTTTCCCAAAGAGAAATTTAAAGAGCTATGTTTGGAATATCACTTTTCATCCAAGTGAGAGAAGGAATCCAAAGTTCTGACCTCCGTTGATGATTGAGAATCAGGGACGCTGTTTCATTTTCTAAGGTGTCGAAAATCAGATGGGCTGGAAACATATTGTGACTCAGAGATGACTACTGGGCTAGAGCTGTTACAGACTAGATTAAGTGGGATGTCAAAAGAATGTCTGGTTGCCCACCTATGAGATGGTTAGACTTCTTCGTCAAGGCCCTGACCAAATGATTTAAGGCTCTTTGTGTTCCTGGAGTGAACAGATGCCATTGGGTCAAACAGGCACGTGACAGGGACAAATGGAGATGTTACTGGCACCCACTTAAGCAAATCGATGACCAAAGGGATGACAAGTGATACAAGTGATACAATACTTAGCAATGCATAGTTCGGATAGATCCTATAGAAGGCAAGGCAGGTGTCTTGCATGTGGCTGGGTTCTATAGTACCCTGGCTTGTCAGAAATAATCACTGAGCACAAAACCAGGAGAGAGAAAGGAAAGAAAGAAAGAAAGAAAGAAAGAAAGAAAGAAAGAAAGAAAGAAAGAAAGAAAGAAAGAAAGAAAGAGAGAAAGAAAGAGGGAGGGAGGATGGATGGAAGGAAGGAAGGAAGGAAGGAAGGAAGGAAGGAAGGAAGGAAGGAAGGAAGGAAGGAAGGAAAGAAGGAAGGAAAGAAGAAAGGAAGGAAGGAAGGAAGGAAGGAAGGAAGGAAGGAAGGAAGGAAGGAAGGAAGGAAGGAAGGAAGGAGAAAGTGGATATGAGGGGATGGGAGGGAAGGGAATGGGAGGGAAGGGGAAGGGAAAAGAATGGAAAGAAAGGGAGGAAGGGAAGGGGGTGGGGAGAAAAGGAAAGGGAAAGAAAGGTGAAGGTAAGAGAAGGGAAAGAAAGGAAAAGGGAAAAAAGAGAAGGAAAGGTGAAGGGAAGAGAAGAGAAGAGGAGGGGAGAGAAGGAAAGGGAAGGAAAAAGAGAAAAAATAAGTCATAGGAAGCCCCTGTGTTCCATCCCAGAGTCCTGCAAACCAAAAACAAAACTACCAAGCACAGAGTCCTTCCTTATCCAGGGTACAAACCAAAGGTACAAGCTCCAGTCACATAGCTGGAGGGGTGGGATTTTTTAGTTTTTTTTCACTATCCGGGTTCAGGGAATGACAGTCAGGGCTGCAGGACTGCAGGGCTCCAGGCAGCCTAGCAGGGTTCACCCCAAATCAGTCCCACAGCAAACAGGCCTAAGCAGAGGCACAAGCCAAGGAGACAGAAATGAAATTTGGGGGGTTTCCTAACACTGTGGGACAATAGTGTTCATGTCCTGATTAAGCTACTTGTTATAGTCTGCTACCATCTTATATAGTTAAAGAAAATATAATCCACATACTGTTGAACAAAGGAAGGGTTGAAAGTTTGTAAAGTGTATACCCTAAAATTTTAAGTTCATTAATCTGTGCTGGTTATGGAAGCCCCTAAGAGACTCTGGGGCGAACCTTTAACAGACCCTGGGTTTCAACTATAATAAAAAACACCCCCTGCTCTGACCTCAAGAGAGACAATTTGTTTCGGTGTGATATACGGCTGTAATTACCTTATTAATGCATGAATAATCTTTCTCTTTCTTTAAATATAGTCAAATGTAGTTCAATTTGTATGATCTTAATTGACATTTTGGGATATAGTTTGAGAGTATAAATGCAGCCTTAGTAAAAAGAGAATTTATTTTATTCTGTGTAAAACTCCTTGAGCATATGTATCATATGAATTAAATTCATTAGGATGCAGGGAAAGGCAATTCAAATTCTTGATTATAACAATGTGAAACAATTAAACTGAATACAACAGAAACAGAAATTTGACTCTCCCATGTCCATTCTAAATGTTGAGACATGAGGCCATAGCCATATCACAGCAGCCAGGACATTTGCCTTGCACATAGCACACCTGGGTTCAAGTTCTGGCATCCCATATGGTCCCCCAAACACCACCAGGAGTGATTCCTGAGTTCAGAGCCAGGATTCAGCCTTGAGCATCGCCAGGTGTGACCCACCAGAAAAAGCAAAAAAAAAAAATAAGTTATATAAAAATATAGGACACATATTTTTCTGTCAATTGCTTGCCTGAGGTTGACTAGACAAATATTTACATATTTACATGGCTAGAACACTTGCTAAGTCAGAAATATACTAATTGTGAGAGATGCAATGAGGGGACCAGAGTGATAGTGCAGTATGTAAGGTGCATGCAGCATCCCATATGGTCCCCCATGTAGGAGTAGTTCCTGAGTGAAGAGCCAAGAGTAACCCCTTGATTCTGGGTGTGGTCCCAAAGCAAGCAAACAAACCATAAAACAGAACAAAAGAAACATTGACACACATCTGTGTCAACGACACTTAGACTGAGAAGTGTTCCATCTTAACCACTACCATCCAGGCTAAGTCAATGTTTCCACTATTTTTCATAGACTAGAAGACGCATTCATCACTTTGTTTAAGAGAAGTTACTCCTTCCTTGAGGTCTTTTCACACCGATGCACCCACCCGTGTATTTGCATGCTGTCCCTGGGGGAGGGTCTATATTGGACAGTCTCACATAAGAGTCAGCTCTATCTGGCTTTCAGCTATCAGGTCTTCTCAGATCAACTCTCAAAATGAGGTTCCCTGCTCAGTTTCTGGGTCTGCTGATGTTCTGCATCCAAGGTAAGGGGAGCAGGGAGAACAGAAAGAATGGGCTCAGGAGGGGGTTTGGGGGGCCCACTGGTCTCCTTGTGTGTTCTGTCTGTGTGTCAGACTGCGTGAGAGAAAAACCTCAGGAAAGTTGGGATGGCCCAGGGAAGGTGTAGAAGCCTGTTTCCCCATCCCTAAGGTCTCTTCACTGTGCTGACATGCTTCTGGTGTAGGAGTATAAATCATTCAAGTAATGACTTTTCCAGTAAACAATATTTTACCAAAAATAATTACAAAATGGAAGCAATAAAATTGACTTGATGTTTGAATGTAACCTGACACTTTCATAAATCAATTTTCCAGGATCCAGAAGTGACATTGTGATGACCCAGAGTTCACCCTCTCTGTCCATTGTCAAGGAAAAGCCAACCTCCATCTCCTGCACGTCTAGTGAGAGCCTCCTACATAGTGATGGAAAAACCTATTTGAACTGGTTCCATCAGAAGCCAGGCCAACCTCCAATGCGCCTGTTCTATCAAGTCTCTAATCGAGATGCTGGTGTCTCAGACAGATTCAGTGGCAGTGGGTCAGGGACAGAATTCACTCTTCAGATCAGCAGGGTGGAGCCTGAGGATGTTGGCGTTTACTACTGCAATCAGGGTACAAAGGTTCCTCCCACAGTGATACAGCCCCGAACACAAACCTCCCTGCCTGGCCTGACCCAGATGGCCACACTTGTTCTTTGCTGGTGAGCAGACAGCAGAGTCTCTGAGTCAGTGAGGGGATGGCACTGGGTGTCTCAGGGGAGGAGGCTGCAGCTGTGGGTGTGGACCAGGACAGCCCCTGCTGTACTGCAGACACCCCCCACTAGGGCCTGGTCAGAGGCACAGGCCTGGCCTAGCAGAGCAGCAGGTATGCAGTGTGTCTGTGCCATGAATGACCAGTTGTACTGAACTGACAGCTGATAGGCAACCCCACCTCACCCTCCTAGTTTTTGACCACATTTTTAAGGGATATATTACTACCTAAGTACCAGATTGTTGACACAACGTTTTTAAGATTTTAATGCATAATAGAATTTACTATGAAATGTACAATTTTATCCAACAAAAAAGTGCTTCATATGGCTCAAATAGAGTACAACCATACAACTGGTAAGGTGCTTGTCTTGTATGTGGTTAACACATTTACATCCATGGAACCCCATAATTTTCCTCCTAGGAATGATCCCTGAAATAAGTCCTGAGCACTGCCAGATTTGCCTCAAAATAACAAATGAAAAAAATTGTCACTGCAGAATATCACTGCGATCCCATTGCTCATCAATTTGTTTGAACAGGCACCAGTAATGTCTCTCATTGAGAAACTTATTGTTACTGTTTTTGGCATATCCAATATGCACGGTTAGCTTGCCAGGCTCTGCTGTGCGGGCTCGATACTTTTGGAAGCTTGCCAGGCTCTGCAAGAGGGGCGAAAGAATCAAACACGGGTTGGCCACTTGAAAGGCGAATGCCCAACCACTATGCTATTGCTCCAGCCCATGAAAAAATTAACAAACAAAAATACTGAGAAACCAAAAAAAGTATCTTCATTGCTCCCCCATCCCAGCCTGCCCTCCTCAGTCCCTCTCACCTCCTCCAACTGCACCTCCAGGGCTTCTCCTCTGCATCCCTGATAGACTCAGTGTGTCAGCTTCGACTTCATGTCCTGTCCTCTCAGGGTCCAGTTGATACTACTCACACATGGGCCCCGGTGCCTTCAGAGCTGGGTCCCAGTTCTCATCATTCCTGCACATGGTCACTCCTAGTTTCATTTGTTTCCTTGGATTTCTGTGCAAGACCCTCTTGGTGAGTAGAGTCCTGGGAAGCAGAATGTAAAGTAGGAGTTTCTCTGACACTTGCTCACTGTGGCAGACACAGTCCTCCAAAGTCAAATATTTGTTGCTGGAAAGACATTGGGGCAGGCAGGGAACCTTCCTCACTGGGGTCCTATGAGAAGCTGGCAATGGACTGAGGGGGTTTTGTCTCCAGGTTAACCCTGAGCCTCCTGTGTTGTTCCTATAAATTCACCTGGTGGACACTGTCCCCAAGCTCAGCTCTGGAGTGACACATGTACTCTAGATCCTGCCCGATACCTGCTGAGTCCCAGGGTTCCAGAACACCCATATCACTCTGAGCCTAGAGCTGTCCAGCTCCCTGCTGGCTCACAGAGGCCCCTATGTGGGGACCTGCCCTTCATGATGCTGGTCTGGGTGTTGGATGGGCCAGAGGGACAGGAACACGCTGGTTTATCACATTAGACGAAGGAGTAAATTATAAATCCACACAGTAAAAGAACTATTGTTTTCATATCTAGTTATATAGAAATCAAGAGCTAACCCCTTTCTTACTTCCAGAGAGACATCCAATTAATGTTCGTTAAATGTCCAGGAATAAAGTCACTTATCCCCATCAGCAAAGGCAACTTTCCCGGCCCTGTTGGCACTGGCAGCAATCTTACTGCACTGACTACAGCATGGGACAATGTTATCATTTGCTTCATTGTGTTTTTCCTTCTTTCTTGTTCAAAAGACTTGGAGAAAGTCTCTGATTCCCCAGGATGACAGAAATCAGCAGCACCTGAAACCATTATGTCGCTATATCACACCTTTACCACTAGATGACATACTGAGCCAGGAGTGATAAGAGAGTGCCTGGATCTTAGAAATACTGAGTCACAGGCCTGTGGTCAGCAGGGACAGGGACTCTGTGGTGTGCTGGGAAAGTATGACACTTTTAGAGCCTGAGTTGGTGCGGGATTTTCAACCTTTTCTGGTGTGGATAGAAGTCCTTTTGTCTTTGATGGTGGAACATGCACACCTAAGGACAGCTATCCTTGTATGACTGAAGCTCAATCATGAACAACTTTGTAACTGTGCATCTCACTGTGATTCAATAAAAATAGGTAACTAAACAAATATATAAAATAATACGTTACAGAAGTCCTATTGTACTTTGTACTATGAACTGTTTTGATCCCATATTTACTATTCATATTTGGAGATAGATCTGTCTAGGACATGGGGAGGGAGGGACTCCTGCTGACAGGAGGAGGGTCTCACCAGAAGTGACCCTGCGGGACCTGGACACTCCCTCTCCAGCTTGCCAGAGTCAGAGAATCCCGTGTGTGTGTGTGTGTGTGTGTGTGTGTGTGTTTGTGTGTGTGTGTGTACTGTGAGCCCCCAGCCTGTGTGTTCCTGTGATAGAGCCTGAGCTGAGACTTCACACCCGGCACCCTCTGAGCAGGGTCTGTCTCAGGACACATTACTGTAATAGGGGGAGAAGGGGAGAGTGGGGAAAGGGGCTTCTATATTTTCTTCATCTTCACCACTTGCTTTTCTGCTTGCTGAGATAAAGAGCTTTCGTATTCATCCTTGACTTGTTGGATAAAACAGCAACATGGCCTTGGAGATAAAACTGTTGAATTTTTTCTTTTCTGATCAGAAATTGAATCAGGATTCCCCTGCCATGATCCAGAGATTCATGAATAAATCTTGAAAGAGATCAACAAGTTGCAGAGATTCTTCTGGACCCCACATAGGCTGAGTCATAAGGGGCCTCCTGGGGAGGGTGGGTGAACCCCAGCAGCCAAAACCCTCCGCATTCCACAATGGCTGCCAAGATCCTTGCAGGAGCCACTGCTCAAGACAAGCCTCACCCAAAAACTTAATCTGTTGAAAAACTCAGATATGTGGGTTTTGAGACTGAAATCTCCAGGCTTTCACAGTGTCGGACTGGGCTACCCTCTCAGACCTTCCTGTACTTTTGGTGCCCTGACAGTCAGGCACATTATCAAATCTGCCACCTAGTTAAATATTTAACTGCAACTGTATCATCCCATTACCAATTTTTGACTTCCTGAAGCAACATCTCACCTCCACAACACTGATAAACCAGGAGTAGCACACCAGATTGGGTGTGATGTAAAATAGAAGATAACCAATCTCAATTAAAAAATGTAAACACATAAGGCTAACCTGTCACAACGTCATAGTGATCATCTTATACAAGGTCTTAGTGGCTGCATGGTGAGATACAAAAATCTTCACTAACTTTCTTCTAAGAAAACATTTTTTGATCATTTTTCTAGCAACTTATTTAAAGCAAGCAATATAAAATAAATTGCTGAGGACATTCTATGGGGTCAGGCTGAAGAGGTACTTGGAAAAATTGGAAATAATTTTGGTGGGATGGTGCAATGGTGGTGATATCGGAATAATGAAAGTCTGTGAGAAATCATCGTGAACAGAAGGGAGCAACATGACAGTCGCCATAGCCATGCTGCTGGACCCGATGTCAGATTGCTTCAATTGTGCACCCAGGAGTGGGGATGGGGCAGATGAGACCCCTGCTAGTTCCAAGGGATCCAGCCCATGGCAGCCAAAAACCTCCAGAACTCAACCGCCGCCTTGCTCACAGTCACTCTCTACACGCTCGGGCCAAGTCTCACCCATGACTGAATCCCGAGAAAATCCAGGTATGCGGGACTCTGTGACTGAGAACTCTGGGTTCAAAGGAACAGGAAAGGAAAATCCTCTGCCTGTATGCCCCCCCATCCCCATTTCAGGCATCTCAGTGGTCACGCCCATACGCTAAACCTGGCTGGAGCCAGATAATCTCATCACTGGCCACCAGATCACATGTCCTTCTCTCCCAGAAGGGAGCAAGCAACACCATGCTCTTCATAAGCACACCAGATCACGGTCAGGCTGTTTCATTGGGGCACCCCAGAATGGGGCAGGTGAGACCCCTCCCTACCCAAAGGGACCAAATCTGTCAGCCAGAAACCTCCAGAACTCAACTGCCAACATGCTCATGGCTGCTCTCCACATGCTAGGGCAAGCCTCACCCACAAGTGAATATTTTCTTTGGCCACGACACTTCATAGCACACACCCTCCCTATATTCCAAGAATACCGCATCACATTTGATGGTATTCAAAGTAGGAGGCAACCAACCTTAGAGGAAAATATGATATTATTTCATTTTGCTTTTTGATAGGGATTGGTGTTCAGGATGGAAACACCCGAAATATGGTGTGGGACTATGTAATGATGGTGGCATTGGTGTTTGAATATTAAATGTAATCTAATATCATGAACTACTTTACAAAAAAGAAAGAACTTTTAAAGATAAAATTTTAAAAAAGAAATCATCATGAACAACTTTGGAAACCACAGTTTTTACACAAAGTGAAAGGGGAATGCATCAGACTGAGTGAACTAATTTCTAAATACTAATGTAGGGATATCATGTTTCATTGTCCACTAAGATGTCCTTGGGAACAATGTGTGGTCCCCCTCCATCCTCCCTGACTACTTCCCAGGAGACGGTTCCTGTCACCTTCAGGGCCACACAAAGTGTGAGAAGCATCTCACCCTGAGATCAGCCCAAGCCAGAGGAGAGAAAGTACAGGATTTGTGGTTTATGTCTCAATCCACCCAGGTGATCCCTGGCACCACAGTTTCCCTGAGTGTCTATGGAGCATTCCTGGAAGTTTCTGAGTACCACCAGGCTGACCTTGGTAGACCCAGGCATGTGGGTGTGCCCTGGTGGTCTCCAGCACCACAAGCCCCCAAAAGCTGCAAATCATCAACTCTTACACTGAACTGGTTGGCTCAGCTGGACAAGAATTGCCTAGAGGGACAATCCGCACTCCCAGCATTGGGGAGCAACTACTGCACCACACCCAGACACACAAATCAAATAATCAGAAAAAAAATCATAACTTTCTCCCTGGATATAATTTGCCTAAGCCTGTCATAGTGCTCTGCCAGGAATGGGACAGTAAGCACAGACACAAGGCTCTCTCACTGTCACCAGGACTGTGCTCCTGGTGACAGATATCCTACTTGGGAAATACCCCTTTGCCCACTGTGCCTATTGTGGGACCTCTGGGGCCTTAGGGCCTCTGATAACACATAATCAGGGACCAGCTCTAAAATCTCACTCTCTCTCATCCCATTCCCTTCCCCTCTCCTCCACACAGAGCCCCGCCAGCTTATCTGCCTCCTTGAGGGAGGCTGAAGTGTCTGTGGATTCTCTGAACTTCTGTTACCAACCAAGACACCAGATTTTCCTGCATCACACTGTGTCAGGAAGGAAATAATCAGGGACACTGTAAAGGGCTACACAGCGTCCTCATTGACATCTTAGTGTACATGCAAACAGAACAACCTCCTCTTTAATACCTGAAAATCAGTTCATTCAGTCTGATTTGGTGCCTGAAGAGTTGGGGCTCAGGTTTCTCTTACATCCAGTCCATTATTGACACCAATATTTGGTAACCATGGGACAGAGAATAATAAGTAGGGATTGGATTACAGCTCCATCAGGAGGGCAGATGAGGCCCATTGGGAGCAGGATCCTGCTGCATGAAGAGCAACGGCAGCAGGGAGGGGAGATCTCTATTACTCAGTCAGGTGTCAGGCAGCAAATGGCCCTGGAGGGTCCTGTCCTGGGCCCTGCAGAAGAGGAGCCCCGGGAGCTGCTCCTGTCTGACAGAAGAACTCGGGGAGGCCCCAGTGACAGGCTGATCACTGGAGAGGAAACCGTCTCCTCTAGACTCCATGGTCACTGCAGGGCTCCCCTGGGACCTGCCGCTTCCTGGGAAACATTCCAGACCCTCCCTGAATACTCAGTACTTCGGCATGTGTATGACCTGTTAGGCTATTGCTTCATTGGGGTCTGGTTTGGTCTTATTAGGTCTGTGGAGGACCATAGAACTGTGCAGAGAGAGCTGGTTTGCAGTTCCAGGGACACCCTTCAGAATGAAAGAACAATGATGTTGGTGGGGTGGTGGGATGCCACCCTTAGGAACCCAGATGCTGACTCCACCAGCATGGACCTCTGCCTCTGCCAGAGTGACAGTTCTCTTTGTGTGAGTCCTGTCTTCACCCCACACTGACTGTCTCACCCCAAGTGGCACCCTGAATCCCATAGAGTTCTTTGTTTAGTGTCCTTGAGGCCATATGCTGTATGTGGCTGTCATTCACTGTTGTGTAGTGCTATCACCTCAGTCTTCTCAAGACACTAAGTCTTTCATCTGGTGTCTGAGAGCTGCTGTGTCTTTGGGAAAACTTGAGGTTTGCGAGAAAGGTTGCACCGGTGATGAGGCAGAATATATTCAATGAGAAGTCGGTCAAGTTGGACTGTCTCAGCCACCCCTTCTGAAGACATTTTTCTTTTCACTCATTGAATTCCTGTCTATAATAATAACAATTTCAAACAAAATAATACAGTGCTTGATGAGGGAGACTGATCCACCAAGAGACATGAACTGGGGTCCACAATAAGCATGGGACCCACATGGCCCAGAGGATCTGCAGATAAAGGCCTGAGAGATCCAGCACTGCAGCATTATAACAGTCTTTCACCTATGGGCCCAGAATTGAACTGCTCACACAAATGGCTATGTAATGTTCATAGTGACCATCAGGTTCTAAAAGCACTGACAGAGTCACCCTGCCCCCTATCAAACAGAAAACCATAAAATATTAATCCTTTACAAAGTGCAGTAAAACATAATGTGATTCCAAAGGAAAGAGAAAATTCTCTTGCCTCTATTATATCCAGAGATGAGAAATCAAAGGAATTTGTACAATTCCTCAGGAAGTCTATACTGGTGTGATCTAATAGAGCTATCTCTAAGGCAGAGAAATAAGCTATGCTAACACCGGGAACCATGAACCTGCCCATCTGTGCTCACACTGGGGCCCTCCAAGGGCCCAGGGAGGAGCATGTTCTCTGTGGGCAAAGTTCTGCTTCCCCACAGGGACCCGCACCCCTGACTTCCCTGCAGCTGGGCTGGTCCCACACACACCCTCCCCTCTCTGCCTGCCCAGCCTGCCCAGCCCCCTCTCATTTGCAAGTCCTCAGAGCTCATGCCTGGACACTCAATAATAGTCTGTGTCCCCCTGCAGGGTTAGTGTCTGTCACACCCAGGGTGGACATGAGGGTCCTTGTGCAGCTCCTCAGCTTCCTGATGCTCTGGCTCCCGGGTAGGAGGGAAATGTTGGTTTACCAGACCTACTGCTATCAGGGCTTCAAGTAGAATAAAGTATGATGAATGACCACAATATGTGTTTGTATTTTCAACCCCAGGTTCCCGATGTGATATCCAGATGACTCAGACTCCATCCGTGTCTGCATCTCCGGGAGAGAAAGTCACCATCACCTGCAAGGCCAGTCAGAGCATTAGCAGTTATTTAGCCTGGTATCAGCAGAAACCAGGGAAAGCTCCCAGGCTCCTGATATATATTGGGCAGTCAATTTAGGACCAGGCATTCCTCCCCTGTTCAGTGGCAGTGGGTCTGGTACAGATTACACTCACACCATCAGCAACCTTAAGCCTGAAGATACTGCCTCTTATTATTATAGTTATCCTCCCACAGTGATACACAACAGAACACAAACCCCCAGAGATCAGCTGTGTGAGGCTGAACTGACTCATCTGTTCCTACTGGTGTCTCCACTGCTGAAAGTGTCAGATGCAGCCACATGGTGATTCCACAGAAAGATTGTGAGAGATATCACAGGAAGGTTCCTGACACCCCAATTCTCTCCCCTCAACCTCTTTCCAGGAACACAGACATATTCATTCTGCTGATGTAATCCTTAATATACAATAGAGTTTATTAAAGATGAGGAACCGGGTTCTAATATAAGTAAGGGTTGATGCAAAGGAAAAATGTCTCCCGAGAAATTTCAAACAAGAATTAATTATAGCATTTATTTATGTACAAAATTATATTCTCTACAATATAATGCACAGTTCAAAGAGACCAACAGAGGGTAAGGCAGGTTTCTTGTATGTGACTGTGGGTTCTATAGTACTCTGGCCTCAGGAGTAATCACTGAGCACAGAGCCAGGAGAATGTGGGGTTTGGACCCAAAGTTTAGAGAAAGAACGAAAGAAAGAACAAAAGAAAGAAAGAAAGAAAGAAAGAAAGAAAGAAAGAAAGAAAGAAAGAAAGAAAGAAAGAAAGAAAGAAAG
>JASTTN010012668.1:134498-176568 GCA_030324115.1 Sorex maritimensis | reverse complement strand
GGGGAAGGAAAGAGAAGGGAAGGGAAGGGAAGGGAAGGGAAGGGAAGGGAGAAAAGAGAGAAAATAAATCATAGAATGTCCTCAGGTGCCACCCCTGACTCCTGCATACCAAAAAAACTTCCAGACACAGAGTCCTTCCTTGCCCAGGGTCAAAACCAAAGGCACAAGCTTAGGTCACACAGTTGAGGTGGAGGGGGGGTGATTTTTTTGCATTTTCTTTACTATTTGGGTTCGGGAATGACAATCAGCGCTGCAGGACAGCTGGGCACCAGGCAGCCTAGCAGGACCCTCCCCAAACCAGCCCCACAGGCAAACAGGCCTAAGCAGAGGCACAAGCCAAGGAGACAGAAATGAAATTTGGGGGTTTCCTAACAAAGTTGGGGGTGTCACCTCTTGGGACAATAGTGCTCATGTACTAAGTTATTTGTTATAGTCTGTTACCATCTTATATAGTTAAAGAAAACATCATGCACACACTGTAGAACTAAGGAAGGGTTGAAAGTTTGTAAGATTTAGACCCTAAAATTTTAAGTTCAATAATTTGCACTGGTTTTGGAGCCCCCTGAGAGACTCTGGGGTGAATCCCTAACAGTCCCTGGGATTCACAACCCAGGGTCTGCTAGACAAAAAGCATGCTCTGCGCTGACCTCCAGAGAGACAATTTGCTCCAGTGCGATATATGGCTGTAACTGAATTTTAGCCTTATTGATATATCTACAATCCTTCTCTTTCTTTAAACATAGTAAAATGTAGTTCATTTGTATGATCTTAATTAGCACTCTGGGATGTAGTTTGAGAGTATAAATGCCACCTCAGTAAAAAGAGGATCCTTTTTGCTCTGTGTCAAACTCCTTGGACATGGGTGTCACCATGAATCAGTTTTCTAGGCTCCAGTGAAAGGCAATTCCAAATTCTTGATTATAACAATGTGAAATTATTAAACTTACTATAACAGAAAACAGAGAAATTTGACTCTTCCATGTCCATTCTAAATGTTGAGATTTGGGGTCAGAGCCATACCACAGCGGGTAGGACATTTTTCTTTCACATTGCTGACCTGGGTTCAAGTCCTGCATCCCATATGGTCCCTCGAACACCACCAGGAGTGTGATTCCTGAGTGCTGAGGCAGGAGTCAGCCCTGAGCTTCACCATGTGTGATCCCCCCAAAAAAGAATAAAAAAAAGTCGAGACTCTGCACATCAGAATCAGGAGATTCTCACATGGGAGATATGGGACACAGATTTTTCTGTCAATTGCTTGTCTGAGGTTGACTTGAAACATATTTACATGGCTAGAGGACCTGATAAATCAGAAATATACTAAATGTGAGAGGCACAGTGATAGAGCCAGATGTACAGTGCAGTGTGTAAGATGAATTCCTTGAGTTCAGCATCTCATATGGTCCCTCAAGTACTGCTAGGAGTAGTTCCTGAAAGAAGAACCAAGTGTAACCCCTGAGCACTGCTAGGTGTGGCCCCCAAGAAAGCAACCAAACCATCAAACAGAACAAAAAAAAACATTGACATAAATCTGTGTCACCCATAGTTTGACTGAGAAAAGTTCTATCTTAACCACTACCATCCAGGCTAAGTCAATGTTTCCACTGTTTTTCATAGACTAGAAGAGACATGCATCACTTTGCTCAAGAGAAGAGACTCTTTCTTTGAGGTCTTTTCACACCGATGCCCTACCCATGTATTTGCATGCTGTCCCCTGGGAGGGTCTATATTGGACAGTCTCGAGTAAAAGTCAGCTCTCTCTGGCTTTCAGCTCTCAGGCCTTCTCAGATCAACTCTCAAAATGAGGTTCCCTGCTCAGTTTCTGGGTCTGCTGATGTTCTTCATCCCAGGTAAGGGGAGCAGGGAGAAGAGAAAGAATGTGTTCAGGAGAGGGCCCTCTGGTCTCCTTGTGTGTTCTGTCTGTGTGTCAGACTGTGTGAGAGAGAAACATCAGGAAAGTGGGGGTGATGCAGGGAGGGTGTAGAGGCCTGTTTCCCCATCCTTAAGGTCTCTTCACTGTGGTGACATCCTTCTGGTGTAGAAGTATAAATCATTGAAGTAATGACTTTTCCAGTAAAAAAATATTTTATCAAAAATAAATTATAGAATGGAAACAATAAAATTGACCTATGATGTTTGAATGTTACCTGACACTTTTAAACATCAATTTTGCAGGATCCAGAAGTGACATTGTGATGACCCAGAGTTCACTCTCCCTGTCCATTTTCAAGGGAGAACCAACCTCCATTGCCTGCACGTCTAGCAAGAGCCTTGTACATAATAATGGAAACACCTATCTCAGCTGGTACCACCAGAAGCCAGGCCAACCTCCAAGAATTCTGTTCTATAAAGTTTCTGAACGACAGTCTGGGGTCCCAGATAGGTTCAGTGGCAGTGGGTCAGGTTCATACTTCACTCTTCAAATCAGCAGGGTGGAGCCTGAGGATGTTGGCATTTACTACTGCAATCAGGTTACAGAGGTTCCTCCCACAGTGATACAGCCCCGAACATAAACCTCCCTTCCTGGCCTGCACCAGATGGCCACATGTGTTCTTTGCTGGTGAGCAGACAGCAGAGTCTCTGAGTCAGTGAGGGGAAGGCATTAGGGGTCTCAGGGGAGAAGGCTGCAGCTATGGGTGTGGACCAGTTGAGCCACTGCTGTACATTAGGGCTTGGTCAGAGGCATAGGCCTGGCCTGGCAGAGCAGCAGGTATGCAGGGGTTGTGTGCTGTGAATGACCAGTTGGAGTGAACTGACAGGGATCGGAAGTCCCACTTCCTTCTCTCTGCCTTGCCTATTCTTGTCAATAAAATTTAATTAAGTGACTGACAACATGATTGATAGTTATTGTCTTTACAAAGAGAGGAAAGCATATGGAATTTATAGTTGAGATTTCCTTTTTTCAGAGGAAACTACGTGGCAATGTTTTATTTAGATTAGTATTTTTCCAATTTTTTAACTTCTATTCTTTCATAGTAATATAAAATAATGTGTTAAACTATATGACATATATACTTTACTTTTGCTATTTATTTAATTTTTTTGTGATTCTGTTGTGATTTACAATACTGTTATGGTGGTTTCTCCTGCAGATATTTTATTTTTATTTTTATTTTGTGGGCTTTTGGGTCACACCCAGCGATACTCAGGGGTTAATCCTCACTCTGCACTCTGGAATAACTCCTGGCAGTACTCGGGGAACCATATTGGATGTCTGTCCCGTCCCTCGGGACTTGTTCAACGTGGGTAACCGGGAGAGGGTGCTAGAGTGAAAAGGAGACAGATGCAAGGAGAAAGAGACAGACACAGACAGACACAAGAATGGGAGAAAGCTCCAACTTTATTTCTCTTAAGCTAGTCTTTTATAATTGATTATATGAGGAAGTGGGCAGAATGGGGGAATAGCAAAGAATGTAAATGTTAAACAAAACTGGATGTGGGCCCTGGTGCCCTGGTGGCAGTTTCCCTGGGCATTATTCTGCAACCTTTCCCAAGAAGCAGTTGTTCCTTAGTTACAGGTCAGTTTGTACTGACATATTGGTGCCCAGGCATAAGTTTCTGGCCGTTCCCAGGCATTGGTTTCTGGCTGTTCCCAGGCATTGGTTCCCGGCAGATGTCGAAGATCAAACCCGGGTTGGCCGCATGCAAGGCAAATGCTCTACCTGCTGTACTATCGCTCCAGCCCCTCAGCTATATTTTGGACAGAACAATTCTGAAACAATATTGTCAAAATCTTGAGAAGCTAGGGAGATAGTATAAAGATAGTTCAGAGAAAGGATAAGACATCTGCCTTACATGTTACATATCTGAGTTTTATATATGCCCTGTGTAAGCAAATCTGGTGTGGTCTTGGAGCCCCCCTCTCTAACACCCCCAGGGTGACTCTGGAGACTCCAGTGTGTCTGCTCCAACTCCCTGTCCTGATCTCACAGGCCCCAGTTCATCCTGCTCACACAGGGGTCCTGGTGCCTTCAGAGCTGGGCCCCTGTGCTCCTCATTCCTGCCACAGCCACCCTTAGTTCTGACACTTTGCTGTGGATTCCACTATAAGATCCTCTTGGTGAGTGGGGTCCTGGGAAGCAGAATGTAGAGTAGGAGTTTCTCTGTCACTCGCTCACGGGGACAGACACAGTCCTCTGGGAGCCAAACTCTTGTAGCAGGAGGGTCAATGGGGCAGGCAGGGAACCTTCCTCACTGGGGGCCCTTGGGAAGCTGGCAATGGACTGAGGGGTTTTTTTTGCCCTGGGACCAGGCTGACCCTGATCCTCCATATTGCTCCTGACAGAAAAGTCACCTGGTGGACACTGTCCCCAAGCTCAGTCCAGAGAGTTTTCTGTCCTCTAGATGCTTCCCTATTTCTGCTGAATCCCAGGGTTTCAGAATCCCCATAACACTCTGAGCCCAGAGCTGTGTCCAGCTTCCATTGACTCATGGAGGTCCCTATGTGGGGACCTGCCTTTCATGCTTGACTGGGTGGCAGGTGGGCAGTGGGATGGGCACATTGTTGGTTTTACAGTGTTGTGAAATTTGTACAAAAGTCAAAAGCATGCATCACAACAACTATCAATTTCACATAGTCAAATAGAAATAAACTAACACCAGCCTCTGTGTTATTCCCAGAGTAACTTCCAATGAATTTTTTGAACATTGTCAAGCAAAAACATCATTCTTCATCGACTACAAAGCCCTGTAGGAATTGGCAACATAATTTATTGCCAGTATTACATGGTGAGGCAAAGTTTACATTTACATCATTGTGTTTATTCTCCATCTCTGTAATGGAGTGCAACATGCAGACCCCAAGGAAGCTTACAGTGTCTTTCTCCCTGTCCCCAAGAGAGAGGCTATCCATCTCAGAACTGGAAGCACCTCATATCAGGGCAGTTTACAATTACCCACCATGTGATTTACCTACATTGTCTCTGACACCAACATCAATGACATGAACATGGGCAATGTGTGATTAATGATTGGCAGACTGTTTTTCCTCCTGTAACTTATTCTTCCCTCAAAACACATTGTTAGCTGGGAAATGTCTAGGATGGTGCTGAATCGTGTATAGGACAGGACATGGCTGCATTAAAAGACAGGGCTGCATAGTCTTAAATCATACTAAACTCAAATGTAAAATAGATACTGAATTGCACTATTTGCTTTTCTAATCTCTCCACTACTGTCATTTGTAGAGACAGTCAGACATTGGGAAATACAGCATCATCTCAGACCAAAATCACTATAGGACCAGGCATGTAACGGATAGCGAAAACATGTTTCTCATGTTTGAGGTCTTGGGTTTGAATCCTCACACACCATGAAAGCATTTTAGAACAGCAATGGTTGAATTGTTACTTTGGGTCTCTCAAGAAGTCATAGAACCAATTCTTTGGAGTCTTAGTCTAGAGCTAATGTACTGAGGGCTCCTCAATAATGCATCCACTGTGGTTCTCAGAGCTGGTCTGGGTATCCTGCAAGGAAGAATGAGGTTGGATTAGCCACCCTAGAGAGGAACTGGAAGTCCTCTTCTTACTGCCATATATCCTCACATGTTCCATTATCCTTACAGGCCTCTTTTCCTGTCTGGGACCCTCCTGTCTTTTCAAAAATAACATCGGTGATATATACTGGCATCCCAGTCCCTTGTACATGCGTATTTGTGCCTGACATCTCCTCTCAACTCTGGTCACCTCCAATATGACAGTAAGAGTTGGAAATGTTGGCTCAGGATCAGAACTTAGTATTAAAAGCAGATAAAGGAATATCATCATCATCATCATCCCATTGATCTTTGATCTTCTTCAGCGATCTCAGTAAGGTCTCTATTTTTCTAGCCCTGAGATTTTAGAAGCATCTTTTTACTCGTCCTTCCCAAGGAGTAAAGGTGCCATAGTGGAGGCTCTTTCAGGATCAAGGGAATGAGACCCATCATTCTTACTGGTTTTGACATATGAATACGCCATAGGGGTTTTCCAGGCTCTCCCATTTGGGCCTGGAATTCTCAGTAACTTTCCAGGTTCTACAAGGGGAAGAACTAGGCTATAAGAGGTCGCTTCTGGGAGCTTGGTCTTATAGTCTCTGGATGTTGGCCATTGGAGGGATTACATGGTGCCAGGGGCAGTTTTGGGATGTGACTGCCTAGCTACTGGAAAATGGGGGATCAGGGTGGAAGAGGCCCAGTCCTGATCTGAGCAGGCTTGGAGATCTTGACCCCAGGTCCCAAACACCTGGGTTCCTCTGCCGGTTCCTTCATGCCTGAGGCTCATCCAAACGTGTGGAGAGGGGCCTTGAGCATGGCTGTGGCTGGGTTCCGGAAGTTCTTGGCCATGGGGGCTCTGCTCAGGGCGGGGAGGGAAACTCAACCCAACCCCTCTGAGGGGCCTCAATGATGACAGCCAGGTGCGGGGGCAAGAGAATCTCAGATAAATTATGCACACACATAACTTTATCTTGACCACAGTGTGACATCTCCAGCCGCCAATGCTTGGGTTCTTAATATGCATAATGAGGATGTCAGATCAGATGAGAACTATTGTCCCTCCTAGGGCTGCCATTTTATTCTACCACCTCCCATCCACATGTTTCAGAATTGCAGTGGGGACAAAAATGGGCCTGTTGCCACCACTATGAGGTAATGCTCAAGTAAGAGATACTTATACATGATAACTTTTCAGAATTTGTTGTTGCAGACCATAATGCCCCAAAGGAAAGAGTGAGAGGGGAGAGAAAGGGAGAGAGAGAGAGAGAGAGAGAGAGAGAGAGAGAGAGAGAGAGAGAGAAGTGCCTGTCATAGAAGCAGGGTTGGATGGGGGGGTTTGGAGGGAAAAATAATAAGAGGGAAAAAACCTCTGATCACTTGTTAGTCATTTCTCCTCAACTAGATGCTAGCTGACCATCCCATTAGGAATATGAACAGGTTTTTTTTCACATTTTTGTGTGAAACTTTCTCTTTAGGAAAAAGCCCAAGGTCTGCATATTCCCCTGGGTGAAACAGTTTAGATCTGAGAGTATATAACCAGGCACAGAAAAATGTACCCAAACATTGAAAGTGTACCTGAAAATGATAGAGTAAACCATTTGGTAACTTTGAGTTGTAGAGGGCACCAAAGGCAAAGGAGAGAGAGAAAGAGAAAGAGAAGGAGAAAGAGAAAGAGAAAGAGAAAGAGAAAGAGAAAGAGAAAGAGAGAGAGAGAGAGAGAGAGAGAGAGAGAGAGAGCCCACACTTTACTCTTGAAGGTTCCTGCTGATTGGCCCTGAGACAGTCCAGCCTCTGCTCTTCATTGAATGTGAAGGGGCTCACTCACTGTCCTTAATGTCTCTGCCAAACAACGGATGATATGTTGGGGCTCAGGTTGCAATGACACTTTACCACTGAATATGTGGCTTCCTGTGAGTTCTCAGGCTAAATCTTGCACAGTTATTGTATGTGTGATTGTTTATTCCTTGTGTGTCTGTTTCATTCTGAGCAACTGACACCGACCAACTGAGGTTGAAGGTGACAATCTGACTTTAGCGAAGTACATTTTTGTATACTCTGACTTACTGACAAATTTTACAGTATCTTTTCCAAAGACTTTGGAGAAAGTCTCTGTAAATTGAAGCAGCAGATAAATCATAATCTTCAATATTTTATCTCTGAACTCTTTATCGGAAAGATCATATTTGTGGGTAATGGTTGTTGAGACACCTAGACCCTTTTCATCATCTTCTCCTTGTGGTGGGGATTTTCATTGTTTCTTCATGTTTTTGTAGTAGTATGGTGGAACTTCCAGTTCACTATCAGTATTGCCCTCTTCCTCTCAGGTGCTCCTCGGGTACTTAGGTGAAGTCTCTAGTGAAGCTTCGGAGGATGTTTTCTTTTGTATTGGACTTATAGAGCTTCTTGTGACACTAGTGTTATGGTGCAATTGGAATATGCTACTGGACTATTGTCCTAATGTGTTTGAGATGTCCACGATAATCTCCACAGAATTAGGTGATGGAAATGAAGATGTGATTTCTGAGTGCCAGGAAAGAGGCCACACCCCCTTCTGCAGATGCCATGCCCCCTATAGCTATGTAGAGGGGGTAGCAGAAAACTGGTAAAGGGAGAAAACCAGGAGCGGCACTGGAGCGTGGCACAGGGGCATATGGGATGGTACTGGGGAGGTGGGCCGGCTCAGCGTTCAAGAAGATGCCTGATGCTCGGGCACGGGAAAAGTGTCATCCTGGGTTCGATTACTGACCTAGGAAAGGGAGACAACCGGAGCATAGCTGGAGTGTGGCACAGGGGTGGATGGGATGGTGTTTGAGCAGTCTATTTCAAAGGGAATCATTTTTGTTTTTACTGACTGGACTGATAATATGTACTGTAATATCTATTTCACTTATAAAAAGTCTTTAACAGAATCACTGGCACATGCTTCTCAAATCTTTTCAGCTGCTGTATCAGAAAACGACCACTAGATGGGAGACAGAACCTAGAACTGACAAGCCTGGATCTTAGAAGTGCTCAGACAATAACTGAGTTAGTGTTCCATGGTAGTTAGGGCCAGCACGACCTGTGGGTGTGAGTTTAAATGCCTGAAAGTAGATCTCAGTGGCTGATTTTTATACAAATGATCACGTTCTCTGCAGTGTGAACACAAGTGCAGTATAAGCTGTCTGCTATAAACATTTGTTGGTTTGTCCATGGTCCCCACATCTCCATCTGACATCATGACTTAATTCACCTCAACAATTAGCAGAGATGATAAACCGTCACTGAATGTAAAATGAGGTCCCAGTAGGGGAATTAAATGAGAGTATAAAGAGATCCAGAAGCACCCCCTGTCCCCAAGGGCACCACTCAAGAGAGGCCTGTGGGGACATGGGGAGGGAGGGGTTTCTGCTGACAGGAGGAGGGTCTCACCAGAAGTGACCCTGAGGGACATAGACCTTTCCTCTCCAGCTTCCCAGAGTGAGAGAATCCTGTGTGTGTGGTCTGAGCCCCCAGCCTGTGTGTTCCTGTGAGGGAGCCTGAGCAGGATTAGAGGGTGCCTCAGGGACACCTCAAGGCATAGGGGCTTCATTGTTCTCCCCACCCTCTCCCCTCACTGCTCCTACTGCTGAGGAAGAAGAATCAGAATTTATTCTTATCTAATTGTTTGAGAGTCTGACATTGCTCGTAGGTGATTACTCTGGCAGGCAAAGACATGTGTCCAGCAGACAACAAGGTGTCTCACAGCTCAGTGTCAGACACCAGGGAAGGAGAGACAGGAAGGAGAAGAACTCTAGATTCTGTATTATGAGGGGAAAACAAGCAAATGTTTTTTTTGCCTGTTACTTTGCCTGGTTTCACTCCCTCAGAAGAGCAACAGATTCGTTTGAAACAAGATCCTACTACAGGAAGAGCAATGGTGGCAGCGCAGGGAGATCTCTCCTGCCTGTGTCTAAGGCAGCAAATGGCCCTGGAGGGTCCTGTCCTGGGCCCTGCAGAAGGGGAGTTCCGGGAGCTGCTCCTGTTTGACAGAAGAACTCGGGGAGGCCCCAGTAACAGGCTGATCACTGGGGAGGAAACCATCTCCTCTAGACTCCATGGTCACTGCAGGGCTCTCCTGGGACCTGCTTCTTCCTGGGAAACATTCATGACCCTTCCCAGGATACTCAGTACTTCAGCATGTATGTCCTGCTGGGCTAGTGGTTCATGGGGGTCTGGTTTGATCTGTCAGGTGTTGAATTCAGTGGCAGGGGACCATAAGACTGTGCAGGGAGAGCTGGGTTTGCAGTTCCAGGGACAGCCTCTAGCATGAAAGAACATGACGTTGATGGGGTGGTGGGATGGCACCCTTAGGAACCCGGATGCTGACTCACAGAGCATGGTTCTCTGCACTAGTCCAGAGTGATACTTCTTCTATGAGTTCTATCTTCTCTCCACTCTGACTTCTTCACCCCAGATACACTTTGTGGGATACAGGTACCCCCTGTATCCCACAAAGTGTTTGGCTACTGTCTGTGAATTCCATAAACTGTGAGGTGTTCTCATTCACTGTCCTGTAGTGTTATCACCTCAATATTCTTTAGACATTGGGTCTTACTTAGGGATCTGAGACTCTCTGTGTCTCTGAAGTAATACGAATTTTTAGAAAGGGACGAACCTGTGATGGGGCAGAGGATATTCAATGAGAACTCGATCACATTGGACTGTCTCAGCCACCATATCTGAACACATGCTCAGGGGAAGAGGATGAAAATAGGAAGAAAGTTCAAGAGGTCAAGGAATTTTCAGGTCTGAGTCACGAAATAGAGCTGGGAAAAGGGACAAGGTTTTGAAGATAAGGAGGGAAAGTCCCACCCATAGGCTGAGATGGAAGTAACGGGATAGTATCTCAGGCGAAGAAGTTTGGAGGGATGAGCAGGAGAATGGGTTGTCCTATCCGATATTCTCTATCTTAACAAAAAGTTCTGAATCAAGACCCCAAATTTTGTACTTTTTTTTCACTCATTGCATTTCTGTCTGCTAATATTAAAAATTTCTCAGACATAATAATACCAGCAATGGTGAAGGAGACTGACCCCTCAGCAGACATGAGCTGGGGTCACATTTGAGCCCAGGACCTACATGACCCAGAGCACCTGCAGATAAAAGCCTGACAGTTCCCGACACTGCAGCACCACAAAAGCTTTGCATCCATGGGCCCAGCATTGAACTGCTCTTCCTGGATGACTAAGATATGTACAGAGTGACTCTGGTTCTCTGACCACTGAAAGAGAGTCCCACCCCATAAAAAGAAAATTATAAACATAACATTTTAAGCCCTTCCAAAAGGCAGCAATATACATTGGTATTCCAGATCAAAAAGAGAATCTCTTTGCCTCAAGTGTATCCAGTGCTGTGAATTAAAGGAGTCTGTACAATTCCTGAGAGGGTCTGTGATGGTGTGATCTGACAGAGCCTGTCCCTGGGCAGAGAGAGCGAGAAGCTGAGGCCTAACTCTAAGAACCAGAGGACCCGCCTTACTGTGCTCACACTGGGGTCTTCCTGGGGCCCAGGGAGGAGCATGTTCTCTGTGGGCAAAGTTCTACTTCCCCACAGGGACCCACAACCCTAACTTCCCTGCAGCTGGGCTGGTCCTCACAGTCACCATCCCCCCTCTGCCTGCCCAGCCCCCTCTCATTTGCAAGTCCTCAGAGCTCATGCCTGACACTCAATAATAGTCTGTGTCACCCTGCAGGGTCAGACTCTGTCACACCCAGAGTGGACATGAGGGCCCCTGTGCAGCTCCTCAGCTTCCTGCTGCTCTGGCTCCCGGGTAAGGAGGGAAAGGAGGGTTTACTGGACCTTGTTCTACTTGGATTCCAGAGAAATTAACTTAAAGTATAATGAATAGTGGTGATGATGTGTGTTTCTATTTTCAACCCCAGGTTCTCAGTGTGATATCCAGATGAGCCAGCCTCCATCCCTGTCTGCATCTCTGGGAGAGAAAGTCACTATCAACTGCAAGGCCAGTCAGAGCATTAGCATTTATTTAGCCTGGTATCAGCAGAAACCAGGGAAAGCTCCCAGGCTCTTGATCTATGATGCAACTAATTTAGGAACAGATGTCCCTTCCCGGTTCAGTGGCAGTGGATCTGGGACTGATTTCACTCTCACCATTAGCAGCCTGATGTCTGAGGATGCTGCCACTTATTACTGTCAACAGCGTCAAGCTTACCCTCCCACAGTGATACAGGCCAGTACATAAACCCCCAGAGATCAGCTGTGTGAGGTTGGACTGGCCCAGCTGCTAGTCCTGGCATCTCCCCCGTTGAGAGTGTCAGATGCAGTCAAGCTGTGAAGTGATGGAAGTTAAGGGACACATCTAGTCTTCGAATTCTCTCCCTATGATGTCACTATAAATTTCTGATTTGTTTATGGAGATAAATTTTTCTAAGGAACATGGGTGTAGTGTCACTCAGAGTTTCTATGTGAGGGAAATGACACTATAGTGAGTCCATCAACCATTGTTTCAATAGGTTTTTTAATATAATAAACAAATTATCACCCTAATGTGTTGTGGTAGGTCCACACCTACAGCCTCACACCGAGTGCATCCCACAGGGTGCCTGCTGGCCCTGCCTAGGAACTTTTCCTGTGAGCCAGAGGGAGAAACTTCATGTTGCCAGGGCTCAGCAACTGCAGACTCGGGCAGCTGCTTAGATCTGCTCCCGTGACTGCGATATCTGGGCCATATCTGTCACTGGAGAAAAACCTCAGTATTAGATACACTGGAACTTGGTATTTTGTATTCATTACCATTTGAATGTAAAGTTTAGATTCGGTGTCTGATAATGAAAGTTTTAGAGAAATTGAAGGCAAATGAGAAATAATGGGAAACAGAAATATTTTATCTCCCCAGGTTAGTCCAATATCATATTGTCTTTCCCCATAGGGAATATAAAATTGATCACATTGACTGTGCTTCCTGTTTCTAGGACTCTTGAAACTCCCAGAGAAAATATAAGTATCTGAAAGTCATTATTCAGACGTCCTTGTTTGTCTGATATTTTACATAGTATTAGGGCTGGAGTGATAGCACAGCGGTAGGGCGTTCACCTTTTACAAGGCCGACCCGTGTTCAATTCCTCTGCCCCTCTCAGAGAGCCCAGCAAACTACCGAGAGTATCTCATCTGCATGGCAGAGCCTGGCAAGCTACCTCTGGCATATGCGATATGCCAAAAACAGTAACAATAAGTCTCACAATGAGAGACCTTACTGGTGCCCGCTCGAACAAATCCATGAACAATGGGATGACAGTGACAGTGACAGTAGGTCAGTATAAACCATTTTACAAAAATATTGAATCTTTTTAGGTTTTATTTCCTATAATGTGAGCTTTTAGTATATTTTGATATCTATAAATCAAATTTTGACCACTTTTGAATAGAAAGAAGTCCAGATCTACGTTCCATTTCTTGTTATCTCTCTGCTAAATCCACATCCACTGCTCAGAGCCTTTTAAAATCTCCCACGAGTCTCTGCAGATGTACCTCGGCCAGGTACTTCTTACTTTCTGGCCACTGGTCTCTGATTTCTCAGAGCCCTGAGCTCTGTGTTCCTCTGAGAAAGGGAACATGAGTGGTTCATGTGGACATGCCTGTGATCCAAAGAGTCTCCATAACTGTCTAAAAGCTGCAGAAACCTGGAGAATTTACAAAATCTGCCTCATATATAATCCACATTGATGTATGTGTCAAAGTTGTTTGTGGTAGCGAATGTGAATAATATTGTGATCTTTTGTTCTGGTCATGTTGGTGGAATACTGTGTAAAGCATCATAATAATATGGTCAAACATAATGAAATGAACTGATTCAGACTAAAGTAAAATTAGTATATTAGGCCCAGAACTTGAGACCTAGCATCACCACCAATGACAACAAGAAGCGTTATTGACCTTTACATCACAGTCGTCCACTCCTAGTGATGAGGACAGACATAACCAGTGATGCCCCATAGGCTGATGGCCCCAGAAGCTCTTCACTGGTGCCATAGCTGTGGGAATCTAAGCTGGTCGGGAGGGTTCTGGAAGGAAGCATAGAGATGGGTTGACAAGCCTACCCCAGGAGTCAGGAGCCCTCTGCTTCCCGATTTCCCCCACTGCTCACCTGTCATTTCACCTAAGCTTCACGATGGTCCTGAAATTCTTTCTGAAATGACATCCATGGTGTCTCATGAGGATCCTAGTACCTGGCTCTTAGCTCCTGGGACACACATCTCTTCTGCATTCCTAACTACTTGTGAGTAGTTTCTCAACTAGTTAACCAGTTTATTAAGGAGGGAAATCTTTTATTTATATTTTTGCATTAGAGTCTGGTCTGATGACAGATGGTATAGAATGTTGCAAAGATAGCAAAGTCCCTCTCAGGATCCCTGGGACCAGCATCTGAAACTTTTGAAGTTTGAAAACTTTCACAAAACAGCCACTAGATGTCAGACAGACCCGTTACTGACTAGAGAGAGAGCCTGGATCCTAGAAGTGCTGGGTCAGGAACAGTCACTCTCTCTGTTTATGGGGACAGGGGTCACGTGGGTGTGATGGGAAAAGTGTTGAAATGACTGTCAATGGCTGAGTTTTAGATAAAATATTATCTGATTTTCGCTGTGTGAGTAAAAAGTGATTTCTACCTGTCTGCTATGGACAATATTAGTGTTGCCACGTGGGAATACTGGGGTTATGCCCAACTCTGCCCCACCAATGCACTTTGAATAATTATAAGGTGATTATTTGTAGACATGAATGAAAAACCACCACTTACTGTGAAATGCGGTCATAGGAAGGGTGATTAGATGGGAGTGTAGAGACACCAGGGAACCACCCTTTCCTCTCAGGCACCCACCAGCAGAGGCCTGGGAGGATAAGGGGAGGGAGGGGCTCCTGCTGACAGGAGGAAGGTCTCAGGGGAAGGGACTTGGTGGGACCTTGAACTTCCTCTCAAGCTACCCAGACTATGAGAATCCCGTGTGTGTGATGTGAGCCCCCAGCCTGTGCGTTCCTGTGAGGGAGCCTGAGCTGATGCTTCACACCCTTGGAAGTACCTTGGAGCAGGGTCTGTCACACAGGCACCTCAGGGCACGGGGACTTCATTGTTCTCCTCACCCTCAGCCCTCCGGACTCAGGATTCAATCTCAGCTCATTGGCTGAGAGTCTGTCAATGCCCTGTGGGTGATTCTCCAGCAGGCAGAGACACTGAGTCCTGAGACACCAGGGTCACTCACAGTCCACTGGCACAGCCACCAGGGAAGGTGTGACCAAAAGAAGAAGGAATCCAGTTGCTTTATTATAAGGAATAAAGTAGGCAAATATTTCTTCTAGGTTTGTCTTCACAAGGTTAGGAAGCCCCTGTCACTAAGAGGCAGATAAAATTTTCTATGTTGAGCTCTTTTCACCTACACATTATGAATTCAATTCACTAGGTCCAGGAAAATGCAGTTTTTCATACTTGGTTCTAACACTATGAAACGTACATTAACTTGATACCAACAGATAGCAGAAAATTTGGGACTCCCAGGACTGTATGAAAGGAGGAGACTCTGAACACACGTGTGCCAGAGTTATCTCATATGGAACATGTTGGAGATAGAGATGCACAGTGGTCAAATGCTTTCTGAGGTTGACCTTCACACATTTTTACATAGGTAAAAACAACTGATGATTCAAAAATCTATTATTCATAAGAGGTAAGTGACAAAACTTAATCATTCTACAATGATTATTTTATTTTATTTTATTTTATTTTTTGCTTTTTTGGTCAAACCCAGCGATGCACAGGGGTCACTCCTGGCTCTGCACCCAGGAATCACCCCTGGTGGTGCTCAAGCAACCATATGGGATGCTGGGAATCGAAGCCAGGTTGCCTGCGTGCAAGGCAAGTGCCCAACCCGCTGAACTATTACTTCACCCCCTCCACAATAAGATGTTAAAATAAGTCCAACTCTACCTTCTACCCCTCTACCTTTCAAGACCCCCAAGTTTCACTTTCTGCTATCGAACAGAAAACAAAGTGACTTTCTCAAGTGAGAGGCGCCCCTCCCTTAGCATGCTTTCATGCTGATGCGCCCACCGTGTATATGCATGTTGTCCGGGGGGAGGGCCTATGTTTGAGTCTGACATAAAGGTGAGCTCTGCTCTTGCTTTCCCTCATCAGTACTCCTCAGGTTAACTTCTCAGAATGAGGTTCCCTGCACAGGTCCTGGGGCTGCTGATACTCTGGATCCCGGGTAAGGACAAAGAGGACATGAGAAATGGAAACAGTTCAGCAGGGGAGTGTGGGGAATACTTGTGGGTCTGTGTATTGGGTTTATAATTTATAATTATAATTTATAATTTATAATCTGATGGGAAAGTGACATTTAGAGCTGAGGGGGACAGACACATTTTGGAAGGAACAAGGATCTGTGCTTTGGAGAGAAGAACATAGAAATGACACAAGAGGTGAGAAGCTACTTTCTCTTCACTAAACTCTCTTCTTCATTCCCATGTACCCTTTTCACCTGTTCGTCATTTCTCATTTCTCTGACACTTTCTAACTGTAGCAGACACAGTCCTCTGAGAACTGAACCCTTGTAGCAGGAAGGACAATGGGGGCAGGCAGGGAACCCTCCTTACTGCAGTTCCCATAAGAATCTAGCAATGGAATGAGGGTGATTTTGCCCTGGGACCAGGCTGACCTGAGTCGTTTGTGTTGTTCAAGTGAGACAAGTAACATGATAGAAAATGTCCAGACTTTGTACTGAAGGGTCCCTGCTGACTGTCTCTGTCAGACACCCCAGCATCTGCTCACATACACCCACTGAACGTGGATGTGCTTACCAGCTGTCCTAATGTTTCTGCCAACATAAACACTGACTCACCTGTTGGCACCCAGTGTAAGGAGCGACATTACATTTAATAAACAGATTCCTGTGAGCTCAATGGGGCTGCCCAGGACACTCTAAATCTTGGACAGTCCTTCTATGTGTGTTTGTAGGTCTCATTGTGTGTCTGTTTGTCTCATTTCTGGCCTTACGATTGGCCTTACGAGGCACATTTCCAATTAGTCTGACTTGGGTTTACAGTTTCTGTAAACTTACAGCCTCTGTTCCAAAGATTTAGGGAAAGTCTGACTGGAAACTCTGTAAACTTACAGTCTCTGTAAACTTACAGTCTCTTTTCCAAAGACTTGGGGAAAGTCTGACTGAATCTCCCAAGAGCACAGGGGCCACCAGCACCTGAAGCCTAATAAGGTGCTGCATCACATATTGGCCACCAGATGGCAGACTCACCCCAGAGGTGCCAAGAGAGTCCCTCCATCTGAGAAATACTGAGAACATGGGCCTGTGGTCAGCAGGCACAAGGGCTCTGTGGTGTGGTGGGAAAGTATGAAACCTTTAGAGTCTGAGTTGGAGCGAGATTTTCACCCTTTTCTGCTTCGGAGATAAAGGTCCTGTCCTGCTTGTCTGCGATGGACTGCTTTAATGCCCCAACCGGTTTCACAATTGGAGAGAGAGCTGTACTCACTTAAGGTGGAATGAAGTCATAGGAGGTCACAGGTGGGAGTGTAGAGACACCAGGGATCCCACTCTTGTCCACACAACCAGGAGAGGCCTGTGGGGACAAAGGGAGGGAGGGGCTCCTGCTGACAGGAGGAGGGTCTCAGGGGAGTGACCCTAAGGGACCTTGACCTTCAGCCACCCAGAGTGTGAGAATCCCAGGTGTGTGGTGTGAAACTCCAGACTGTATACTCCTGGGTTAGACTGAGCATCAGCTCAGGCTCCCTCTGAGCAGGGTCAGCCTCATGAGGACATCATGGAAGCGATGGAGGACTTTGCCATTTTATTTATCTTCACCCCTTTGCTGATCTAATTATTGAAGGAAAGGCCTCAAGATTCAATTGGGGCTTAAAAGCTAAAAGTTCAACATTGTCTTGGAGATGAAGTGGTTGGCTTTTTTGTTTTCTGATCAGAAAATGTATCAGACTGAATGAATTTATTTCGAGTTGTTAATGTATGGGTTGTCCTGTTTTCTTGTCCACTAAGATGTCAGTGAGGTCACTGTGTGCCCTTCTCCAGTCTCCCTGGATGTTTCTAGGAAAGGGTCCCTGTCCAGCAGGGCCATACAGTGTGAGGAGCATCTCACCCTGAGATCAGCCTAAGCCAGGGCTGCAGAGAAAGTACATGGGTTCAGGGTTATGTCTTCCATCCATCCAGAGAATCCCTGGAAGCTCAATTCTCAATTTCTCGAGTATCAATGGGGACATTCCTGGAGGTTTCTAGTACAACCTTGGTAGACCTTGGTAGAGAGGCATGGGGGAGGAGGGTGGATGTCATTGTCTCAATGAGTTTCAAATAGCTCCAAGAGCTCAACATTGTACTGTTTGGCTCAACTGCCCAAGAATTGCCTGGAGTGGCCAACACCCGCCCCCAGCACTGGTCAGGAGATTCTGCACAATCCCAGACACATAGAAAAAAATCAATATTTGTTCTTAGGTTACTTTTCATTACATTCTACCCTGCTGCTCTGTCAGGATTGGGACAATGAGTGCAGACACATGGCTCTCTCACCATCACCAGGAAAGTGCCCCAGGGTTGCAGACACTCCCTTGGGACACTCACCTCCCACCCTCGGAACCTACGCTGAAGCATCTGTGGACTTGGGGTCTCTGATAGCAACATGACAGAGGACAGCTCTGAAATCTCGCTCTCTTTTCTCTTCCCATCCCCTTCCACACACGGCCCCCCCTATCTCCTCTGATTCCCTGACAGAGTCCAAATATGTGGGTTCTCAGAACTTCTGCTATGGACTCACTGAACCCAGGTCATCCTGCATCACAGAGGCTGTTGTGGCTGCAGAGTGAAAGCCCGGATTTCTCTTACTTGCTGCCCAATGCTGACCTCAAGTTCTGACCCGTCTCCATGAATCCCTAACAGGGTCCTTGTTGGTAAGTGCAGTGAAGCGAGCAGTTAATAATAAAACAGGGATTGGTTACACACTCCTTCAGAGGGGCAACAGATTTGTTTGGAACAAGATTCTGCTGCATGAGTTGTTAGAAGAGATGAAGTCATGAAAATTGCTTGTAAATGGATAGACATGGAGAGTATCATGCTAAGTGAAATGAGTCAGAAAGAGAAGGACAGACATAGAAGGACTGCGCTCATTTGTGGAGTATAGAAAAACATCACATGAGGCTGACACCCAAAGACAGTAGATATAAGGGCTAGAAGGATTGTCCCATAGCGGAAAGACTGCTTCATGAGCGGAGGGGAAAAGGCAGATGGAATAGAGAAGGGATCAAAATGAAAATAATGGCTGGAGGATCCACTTGGAATGGGAGATGCATGCTGAAAGTAGATAATAGAAAAATCATGATGACTTCTCAGTGTCCATGATGCCAAAAAGAAGAGAGAGAGAGAGAGAGAGAGTAAGGGAAATATTGTCTACCAGGGAGGCAGGGGGAGGTGGGGAAGGGAGGGTATACACGGGATTATCGGTTGTGGGGAATGTGCACTGGTGGAGGGATGGGTGTTTGATCATTGTGTGATTGTAACCCAAACATGAAAGCTTGTAACTATCTCACAGTGAATCAATAATTTTTTAAAAGGTGCTAGATCATCTATATTCCATTGCTCACTTTGAATACCAAGAAAGGTCGCGCAGCCACATAAGTGGTCAAGCAGATCAGAGAAATAGTCCTGGTTCCCACATACCGGAGCCATATTTGTAGAAGCTCATGGTCGCCGGGATACTATCTGGAGAAGGCGGGGAAACTGCACCTCCTCCATCTGTGGTTCCCCTGTGATATCGGCTAGGTTTGGGACCAAAGCATTCTCCCGTGTTGCCCTGCCCACTGGCCAGGATTCTTCACTGCTGAGTGCCCAGAAATAAAATTTGAGGCTATTCCTAAAAAAATAGGGGGTGTCACCTGTTGGGACAATAGTGTTCATGTACTCAATATGCTACTTGTTATAGTCTCTGCCCTCTTATATAGTTAGAGAAAATATCATGCACACACTGTGGAACCAAGTGAGGTTGAAAGTTTGTAAGATTTAGACACTAAAATTTTAAGTTCAATAATCTGCACTGGTTATGGAATCCCCTAAGGGATAGACTCTGGGTTGAATCCCTAAAAGACCCTGGATTCACAACATGGATTTTGTCCATGTACTGGAAGAAACATTTATCAGGGCAGTTTACAACTCCCACCTTGTGATTGTTCCACTTGATCTTTTGTAGTTATCTTGTAACTACAGGAACCTCAGGAATGAGGCGATGATCGTGGCCTAGGGCAGTGGGTGCTCAAAGACTCACACATGCAACATGGCCACTACAGAGCCATCCACACTGGCAATAGACTCTTAGTCATATGACAAAATTTATTAGAAAGGCAGTGGTTAAATAAAGGCTGAAGGAAAAATCCTCCAAGCACCAGGTGGGTGACAGGAGCATGGGGCAGACCCTGTGATATACAGTTGACAGCCTGGTTGTCTTGGTGTTGCTGATTGTGTCCCCAAAACACATGGTTTTCTACAGCTAATACATGGTTCCATATACTTAAATTATATTAAACTCGAATCTCAAATGTAAAACTACTGAGTTGCACTAGCTGCACTTCTAGTCTCTCCACTACAATCACTCATAGAGTCAGTCACAGATTGTAAAAGCATGATCACAATCTCATGATCAAAATCACTCAGGGCCAGTGATGTAGAAGACCATGTATGAGGCACTGGGGTTGAATTCTAACACACCAAGAATGTATTATGGGTCATTATTGATTGATTTGTACCCCTAGGTGTCTCATGAAGTCATAGGGACAATCCTCACAGGTCTTGGTCTAGAGCTCATGGCTCTGAGTACTCCTCAGTGGTGCATTCGCTGTGGTTCTCAGCGCTGGTCTGGGTTATCCTTGAGGAGAAATGAGGCTGGATTAACCACTCTAGAGAGGAGTCAGGAGTCCTCTACTTTGTGACATTCCACCCCCACATGTGTCTCTATCCTTATAGGCACCTCCTCATCTCTGGGACCCTCCTGCTTTTTCAACAATAACATTTATGGCATATCATGGGATTCACTGTCCCTAGTACTTCTCCATTTTGACTGACATCTTTTCAAAAGTCCTAGTCAAGTGCCATTTTTCCTCATCTAGCTGACAGTTTATTACTAATATGAACCACTTTGTTTTTCACACACACTCTTGTGTAAAATTGTCCCATATCACAAATCTCAAGGTCGGGATATTTTCCTGGGCAAAACATGTTAGGTCTGAGAGTATATAATCAGGCACACATAAATGAACCCAAAGGCAGTCTCAGGAAAGTCTAGAATGACACAGTTAAGAATCTTTAAAGGGTAGAGAGAAACTCCGGCAAAAAAATAACAAGAAAGTGCCCAGAATTTGTACTTTTTGTTGCCTGCTGATTGTCTCTGTGAGACACCCCAGCCTCTGCTCCTCCTGCACCCACTGAATGTGGATGTGTCCACCAACTGTCCTTAATGTACCTGCTAACTGAAACACTCGGTTTTTTGTTGGGACCCAGTTTGGAGGGAACAACATTACATTGAATAAATGCCTTCATTTGATCTCACTGGTGCTGACCAGGCCACCCTAAAGCATGGACAGTTCTTGAATGTGTGTTTGTTTGTCTCATTGTGTGTCTCTTTATTCTCTGTGACAGACCCCTTATAAGTACAGGTTGAAGGTGCCAAACGAGTTGGCTTCAGTGAGGCCCATTTCCATGTGGTCTGGCTTGGTGATGGGCTTTACAGCCTGTTCCAAAGACTTGGAGAGTCTGATTCCCCAGGATGACAGAAATCACCAGCACCTGAAATCTACTAAGGTGCTGTATCACACTTTGGTCTCTAGAGGGCACATTGACCTCATAAGTGACAAGAGAGTCCCTGTTCTTAGAAATACTGAGAGAGTCACAGTCATGTGGTCAGCAGAGACAGGGGATTTGTGGTCTGCTGGGAAAGTATGAAGCCTTAGAGTCTGAGTTGAAGTGAGATTTTCACCCTTTTCTGGTGTGGGGATAGAAGTCTTTGAGGGTAGAAACTGCACACCGAAAGACAGCTGTTGGAATATTGTATGACTGAAGCCCAATCATGAACAATAACTTTGTAACTGTGTATCTCACTGTGATTCAATAGAAATAAACAACTAAACAAATATATAAAATAATACATTACAGAGTCTCAGGCCGGGGCCGGAGCTCGGGCTCCGGCCGAGATTCGACCCGGGTGGCCATGCCTTTGCATAGCCGCGTGGATGTGGAACGAGCAGGAACCAGAGACAGCTTTAGGATTTGGGGTTCCAGCGAGTGCTTGCAACCATGTATGCAGACTGTGAACTAAGCTTTTGCTACATGCTGTTCCAGGAAGGGAAATGATTCACTTTCCAACTTAAATCTCCCTGGACTTAATTACTATAATACAGAAATTGTAAACCATTCTCATCAGTGGAAAACTTATTATCAAATATTTCCTTGTCAATAGAGCTGTATTCTTGGGGGATAAATTCCAACAAAAATAGTGAGTCTGTTTTGAAACTCCGACAACAATAGTGAGTTTTGTGTTGAAATCTGGAATGTAATCAAGGTAAAGAGAAAAGGAAGTGAAATTATCAGTCACGCATGGGGGGGCTTGGGGGGTGAGGGGTGGGATGTATACTGCTTTTTTTTTGTTTTTGTTTTTGTTTTGTTTTTGTTTTTATTGGTGGTGGAATATGGGCACTGGTGAAGGGACGGGTGTTTGAGCATTGTATAACTGAGATATAAGCCTGAGAACTTTGTAAATTTCCACATGGTGATTCAATAAAATAAATTTAAAAAATAAAGATCAATAATAATCTGGCTTTGTAATTTTATAGGATATAATAAAATTTATTTTCTTGGATCAAAAAAAATTTTTAAAAATACATTACAGGACTCTTGTCATGTCTTTTTACCATGAACTGTTTTCTTTCCATATTTATATTCATAGTTGGCGATAGATCAGTCAAGTCACATCAGGTAAAATGAGGGAGGTCACGTGAGGAGATCAGATGGGAATATAGGGACATCAGGGAACCTCCCTCTGTCCCATAAGACCCCACCCAGGAGAGGCCTGCTGGACAGAAGTGAGAGGGGCTCCTGTTGCCAGAAGGAGGGTCTCACTGGAAGTGACCCTGAGGAGCCTTGACTCTCCAACTTCTCTCTCCAGCCCCCAGGGTCTGAGAATCCCATGTGTGAGGTGTGAACCCCCAGCCTGTGTGTTCCTGTGAGGGAGTCTGAGCTGAGGCTTTACACCCTGGAGTCCTCTGAGCAGGGAATGCCTCAGGGGCAAATCGTGGAAGTGTGTGTGAGGGGGACGGAAAAGGAGTAGGGGGCTACACTAGTCTCTTCATCCTCATCCCATGATGTTCTGAATACTGAGGAAAAGAGCCTCAGATTCATCGTTGGCTTATTGGCTAAAAGTTCTGTATGGTCTGAGATGAAGCTATTGGCTGTTTTACTTCTCTGATTAGAAAATGCATCAGACTGAGTGAACTAATTATTAATGTATTAATATATGCAGCAGTAGCAATAGCCCAGCAGGTTAGGCATTTGCCTTGCACACGGCAGACACAGGTTCGATTCCTCCGTCCCTCTCAGAGAGCCCAACAAGCTATTGAGAGTATCCTACCCACACAGCAGAGCCTGGCAAGCTACCCGAGCATATTTGATATGCCAGAAAAAGTAACAACAAATCTCACAATGGAGATGTTACTGGTCCCCGCTGGAGCAAATTGATGAACAGTGAGATGACAGTGCTACAGGGCTAATGTATGGGTTGTCCTGTTTACTTGTTCGTTTGGATGTCAGTGTGGACACTGTGTGGCCCTCCTTCAACCTCCCAGACTCTTTCTCAGAGAGGGTCCCTGTCACCTGCAGAGCGATACAGAGTGTGAGGAACATTTCACCCTGAAGTAAGCCCAAGCCAGTAAGGAGAGAAAGTGCAGGACTCGTGATTTTGTCTCAATCCACCCAGGTGATCCCTGGCACCACAGTTTTCCCAAGTGTTTATGAGGCATTCTAAATACCACCAGGCTGACCCTGGTAAACACAGGAATGAGGGGGGGGCTGGTTGTCTCCAGCATCAAAAGCCCCCAAAAGCTGCAAATCCTCATCTCTTACACTAAATTGGTTGACTCAACTGGCCAAGAATTGCCTAGAGGAACCAACAACTCTACCAGCACTAAGCAGCAGTTTTTATACCACATCTATGCACACAAACATCAAATAATAAAAAATAAATCAGACTCTGGTCCCTGGCTATTGTTTGCTTGCATTCTGTCCTGGTGCTCTGTTGGAGTTCGGGCAGTGATTGCAAGGCTTGTGTGAATAGCCTTGGGGTCCAGCAACATGACAGGGGACAGCTCTGAAACCTCACTCTCTCTTCTCCTCTCTGTCCCTTCCCTCTCCTCCACACAAGCCCCAAAGCATCTCCTTTTCCTCCGTGATGGAGCCTGAGGTGTGTGGATTTTCTGACCTTCTGTTCTGAACTCACAGACCCAGGCCATCATGTGTCACACAGTCTGTGGTGTCTGCAGGGTGTGGTCCCAGGATTCTCTTACCTCCTGACCATTGCTGACCCCGAGTTGTGATCTGTCACCATGAATCTCTGTGCAGGGTCCTTGGTAAGTTTGTTGCACCGAGAAGTAACTAAGTAGGGATTGGTACGAAGCTCCCTCAGGAGGGCAGATGAGGCCCATTGGGAGCAGGATCCTACTACATGAAGAGCAATGGCGGCAGGGAGGGGAGATCTCTCCTGCCCAGTCAGGTGTCAGGCAGCAAATGGCCCTGGAGACTCCTGTCCTGGGCCCTGCAGAAGGGGAGCCCCGGGAGCTGCTCCTGTCTTACAGAAGAACTCGGGGAGGCCCCAGTCACAGGCTGATCACTGGAGAGGAAACCGTCTCCTCTAGACTCCATGGTCACTGCAGGGCTCCCCTGGGACCTGCCTCTTCCTGGGAAACAATCCAGACCCTCCCCAGGATACTCAGTACTTCGGCATGTGCATGACCTGCTGGGCTAGTGGTTCATGGGGGTCTGGTTTGTTCTGTCAGGTGCTGAAATCAATGTGGGGGAGACTGTAGGTCTGTGCATGGAGAACTGTGTTTGCAGCTCCAGACAACCTCTGCACTGAAAGAACAGTAATGTTGATGGGGTGGTGGGATGGCACACTTAGGAATCAGGATGCTGACTCACACAGCACAGCTCTCTGCAGCCCCCAAAGATTTTTCTCCTGTGTGATTCTATCTTCACTCCATACTGATGTCCCACCCCTTGTGGTACCCTGCATCCCATCTACTGTCTGTAATCCCATGAACTGTGATGATGTTCTCATTCGCTCTCCTGTAGTGTTATCACCTCAGTCTTCTCAGGACACTGAGATTTTCATTTGGTCTCTGACAACTTCTTTGTTTTAGGAGATTTGGGATGAGACAGAGGATATTCAATGAGGAGTCAGTCAAATTGGTGTGTCTCAGCCACCACATTTGAACACCTTCTCAACTGGATAGATCGGGGATAGAGGAATGGAAGATAGGAGGAGAGTTCAAGGAGGGCAAAAAATTGTCTGTTCTGTGTCATGAAATAGAGCTGGAAAAGAAACAAGTTTCTGAAGATGAGGAAGGCTGAAGTGGAATTAGTGGAATAGTATCTCAGGTGAAGAAGTTGGAGGGATGAGCAGGAGAATGCATTGGCCTATCCGATATTCTCTGGCTTAGCAAAAATTTTTGAAGCAAGACCCCCAAATTTTATACAAACCTTTTCACTCATTGCATTTGTGTCAGCTAATAAAAAACAATTTCTCAAACTAAATAATACCAGCATCTGGGAGGGAGAGACTGACACTCAGCAAAGCACATGCTGGAGCCCACAAGTGACCACAGGACCCAATGGCCAAGAGCACCTGCAGATAAAAGCCTGACAGACAGTTCCTGCCACTGCATCACCACAATGGCCTTGTGTCCATATGCACCACTATTGAACTGCTCATCCCAGATGGCTGCATAATGTTCAGAGTGATCGTCAGTTTCTCTGAGCACTAAAAGAGAGTCCCACTCCCCACACACAAAAAAAGAAAATTAAAAACATAAAAATTTAAGCTTTTACAAGATACAGTACAATATATTGGTATTCCAGATGAAAAAGAAAATCTCTTTGTCTCAAGTATATCAACAACTGTAAAATAAAAGAGTCTGAACAATTCCTTGAGAGGGTCAGTGTGTCTGACAGTGTGTGGTCTGACAGAGCCTGTCCCTGGGCAGAGAGAGCAAGAAGCCCTGTCCTGACTCTCAGGAGACCAGAGGATCTGCCCTTCTCTACTCACACTGGGACCCTCCCTTTTCATGGGGTGGAGCATGTTCTCTGTGGGCAAAGTTCTGCTTCTCCTCAGGGACCCACACCCCTGACTTCCCTGCAGCTGGGCTGGTCCCCACACACACCCTCCCCCCTCTGCCTGCCCAGCCTGCCCACCCCCCTCTCATTTGCAAGTCCTCAAAGCTCATGCCTGGACACTCAATAATAGTCTGTGTCACCCTGCAGGGTCAGTGTCTGTCACACCCAGAGTGGACATGAGGGCCCCTGTGCAGCTCCTCAGCTTCCTGCTGCTCTGGCTCCCAGGTAAGGAGGGAAATGAGGGTTCCCATGAATTTGGACTGCCTGGCTTTTCAGGGAAATTATCTAGCTTATGATTAAAGGTAATGATGTCCACTTATATATATATTTTTTTTATCTCAGGTGCCAGGTGCGATATCCAGATGACCCAGTCTCCATTCGTGTCTGCATCTCTGGGAGAGAAAGTCACCATCCCCTGCAAGGCCAGTCAGAGCATTAACAGTTATTTAGCCTGGTATCAGCAGAAACCAGGGAAAGCTCCCAGGCTCCTGATCTATAGGGCAACCAATTTAGGACCAGACGTCCCTCCCAGGTTCAGTGGCAGTGGATCTGGGACAGATTTCACTCTCACCATCAGCAGCCTGGAGCCTGAAGATGCTGCCACTTACTACTGTCAGCAGCATTATAATTACCCTCCCACAGTGATACACACCAGAACATAAACCCCCAGAGATCAGCTGTGTGAGGCTGGGCTGGCCCAGCTGCTCCTCCCGGTGCCTCCACTCTTTGAGGGTATGTTAGATGCAGCCAGGCTATGATGTGAGAGAATGTTCTTGTACAAGTAGAATGAATATTTTGGTATCCATTATTTCCCCCTCTCATAGATCTGTGATTTTATTTATTTTAATTAGTTTCCCTCAAGAATATTGGTGACAGTTCACCAAAGTTCATGCATGAACAATCACCTAACATGGTCCAGAAACCATTGTTTTAATACATATTTTACAATCATAATGAAAATTTTCCCACATCCAAGTGTGATGGCTTCTTACTAGGAGCATTCTCTCATGGCCAATAAGAACCTTCCAGTGTGGACTGAGGGAGAAACTTCATCTTGCCAGTGGTTGGCACCTGCAGGGCTTTGGGAGGGCAGAGATGTGCTCCCTTGAGTGGGACATTTGAGACTAAACTGCCACTGGAAAAAATAGCCAACTTTAATGACAGGATCAATGGTGTTTTACACTCAATACCCTTCAATGTGAAATGTAGTTCATACCCCATTATATATAGTGAAGATTTGGAGGAAGTACAGGCAAGCGAGAGATTATATAAAAAAAGTAAAATGTCAAATTGTTTACTAAGTTGATTCTAACAATATGAAATATATGTTAACCTGATACCAACAGACAGCAAAGAATTGTTGACTCCCATGACTGTCTTAAAAACTGAGACTTTGAATATCTGAGCAGGGAATTATCTCATATTGGTCATGTGGAAAATAGAGATGCAACACAGCCAGAAGTTTCCTAAGGATTATGTGGACACATTTTCATGGGAATAAAGTATCTGGTGAACCAGATATCTGTCACTGTCACTGTCATCCCATTGCTCATCGATTTGCTTGAGCAGGCACCAGTAACACCTCCATTGTGAGACTTGTTGTTACTGTTTTTGGCATATCAATATGCCATGGGTAGTTTGCCAGGCTCTGCTGTGCAGGAGAGATACTCTCAGTAGCTTGCTGGGCTCTCTGAGAAGGGCGGAGAAATATAACCCGGGTCGGCCACGTGCTAGGCGATTGCCCTACCCACTGCACTATCTCTCTCTCTCTCTCTCTCTCTCTATATATATATATATATATATATATACACACACACACATATATATATATTCACAGTCAAGTGAGAGAATAAATTCAGAATCTCAAATAGACTTTCTTTGCCCTAGATAAATATCTATATTCACTGTCACTGTCATCCCGTTGCTCATCGATTTGTTTGAGCGGGCACCAGTAACGTCTCTCATTGAGAGACTTATTGTTACTGTTTTTTGGCATAACCAATACGCCAGGGGTACCTTGCCAGACTCTGCCATGTGGGCGCGATACTCTCAGTAGCTTGCCAGGCTCTCCAAGAGGGCCAGAGGAATCGAACAGGGGTCATTCGAGTAAAAGGCAAATGCCCAGCCGCTACATATATAATTGATATATATATAAATTAGATACTAAAATGAATATAATCCAGTGTGTTAGGTAATAGAAAGGCCAAGACAAACTCAGGCAACTCGTGAAGAGAAGTCTTACTTTATTTACAACCTTTCTGTTTTTTGGAGAAAAATAGACTAAATGCTTTATAAAAAAATAACACTATTATTCAATACATTTAAATAATAATATGATTAATATTTTCTTGCTAAAACAATTGTTCCAAGATATGATTTTATTGGGAAAGCATTGCACAATTGTAGGTGTTTATGGAACCCTGTGGTACCAGGTATTGAATCTAAACCAGAGGGTCTTTCAGGCAAAACTAGGATTCCATCTCTTTGAATGATCTCCCTGCTCTGTGGACATGATTATTTAACAGCAGTGTAAAACGTTTCAATTTACTTAGATGATGATGGAGATTTCAAAAGCAAAAGTGTGTCGTAACTTATTTTCAAAATCCCTGTGAAAAGGAGAGATGAGTGTTGAAAGTAGACTAGAGACTGAACATGAAGTCAACTCAGTCCCCTACTGCAAACCACAACACCCCAAAGGAGAGAGAGAGAGGACAAATTGGAATGCCCTGCCACAGAGGCAGAGTGGGGCAGGGGATGGTATTGGGGAGTGGGAGGGATACTGGGTTCATTGGTGGTGGAGAATGGACACTGTTGGAGGCATGGGCTCTTGAACATTGCATGAAAGAAAAACAAGCACGAACAGGTGTAAATCTGTAACTGTACCCTCACTGTGACTCACTACAAAAAAATTTTAAAATTTAATAAAAAAAAATCCCCGTGAAGAGCACTTAGTATTATTCCTCTTGGGGAAGGGTGTATAATCATAACCTGATAATATGATTGTGAATTGTGCCAGGAAATTACAAAGTGGTAAATAATAACATGGTAAATAACATAAAATAAAGGAGTTTCTGTTATCTCATCCAGGAAATGGGATAATGGCTCTATAGAGCAAGTTGTTTTGTCTTTGTATCTACGCTCTTTGCCCTGTCTCCTTTAAGTAACTGGTGAGGTCAACTCTTGCCCCATCTGACCTCCCACGAATACTAAGACACAAGCCTTTGGAAAGTAAAGATACAATGCAAACACAGTGAGTCTTCCCATATTTTTGCAGATCTTCATGGGAGTAGTTAGAATGTCCAGCTGGTTCTTCATACAAACATCTCAGTGAGTAAGGGAAAGTGGTCACTTCACTATGAGGATGTTGATTTTGCCTCAAATAGTGTTCCTGAGCTATAAATTCTTAGTATCATTTGCATCACTTATCATCCCATTGATCCTCGTCAAAACCCTGAATGATTTGAGGCTCTTCCTGTTCCTGGAGTGAGCAGATATCATTGGGCTACCCTAGCAGGCGACAGGGACAAATGGAGATGTTACTGATTCCCGCTCGAGCAAATCGAGGATCAACGGGATGACAAGTGATACAAGTGATACTAAGAATTTATAGCACCAGAAATCTATTATTAATAAAAGATAAAGGGATAAAAGCCCATTTATGAGAGAAAAAGAGAGAAAAACAGAGAGAGACAGGGGCAAAGAGAGAGAGAGAAGCACTTGCCATAGAGGCAGGCTGGGGGTGGAGGTTGGGTGATGAGGGGAGAGAACCTGGGGACACTGGTGCTAATAAATGTACACTGGTGGAGGGATGAATATTGGAATATTGTATGACTGAAATCTAAACATGAGCAGCTTTGTAAGGATCTATCTCACAGTGATTCAATAAAGAAGTAAAATAAATTAATTAAATAAAGCCCAGTTATTCCACATGAAGACTGAAAAAAATATTCCCTCTTCAAGCCTCTATCTTATGAGCAACACCCAAAGCTATTGGTTGTCTTATATATAAAAAAGAGAAAACAAAGTCACTTTGCTCAAATGAGAGGCGCCCCTCCTTTAGCATGTTTTGATACCCATGCACCCACCAGTATATTTGCATGTTTTCCCAGGGGAAGATCTATATTTGAGTCTGGTTAACTCTGGCTTGCTTTCATTCTCCAGGACTCCTCAAATTAACTTCTTAAAATTAGATTCCCTGCTCAGCTTCTTGGCTGCTGATACTCTGTCCTGGGTAAGGACACAGAGGTGATTGCAACAGATGCACAGAAAACAATTTGGGGCACTGAATCCTCACTGCTGCTCTGGGGCTGCTTAAGTCTTGGGTTCTCTTGAGATAGCATGACTGGGTGGGCAGCCCTGAAATTTCACCCTCTCTCCTTCCTGGTCCCATCTCCAGTCTCCCAGATGCACTGTCAGTTTGACTTCTGCGACTGTGAGCTCAGAATAAAACGAATACCTTGTCTGATCTCCTCTTCTGAATTCAGAGTGCCAAATTGATTCTGTTTCACATTTTCATGGTGAAACTGCTCTTTTATAACTATTTTTTGGCTTTGAGAGGCCACACCCAGCTGCACTCAAGCATTATTCTTGGCTCCTGTTCTAAGATCATTCCTGATGGGATCAATGGACCAGATGTGATAATAGGGATTAAACCCTGGTTGATCCTACACAAGACAAGAGCATACCCAATGGGCAATCTCTTTGGTACCCAGTGGTGTCTTTATACTGAATTTCAACTTCAATAAGTCCTGTACACTGTTCAGCCTTAGTTCTAACTCTTCCCCATGAGCCCCTGTGGAGGTCGTTATTGGGAAGTGTGATCTGGGGACTGAAAGAGCAGCAGGACTTGGTCAGAAGCTCCCTGCTGAGACCAGACTGACCCTGACAGTAGGATTCTGCAGCAGAAAGAGACACATTGTCTAGGCAGGGAGATCTCAGCACACCTGGAGTCAGGTGTGAGGTTGGGAATGGCCCTGGAGTCTCATGCCCTGGACCCTGCAGACTGTGAGGCCTCTGTGCTGCTCCTGTGTGACAGAAGCCACTGGTAAAGACCCCACCCACAATCAGATGTCAGGAGGGAAAACCCATCTCCATGTGAGTTCTCTGTCCACCACTGTCTGTCTCTTCGGTTACTTGCTACTTCATGGGAAAGTAGTGTGTTACCCACTGTTCCCAGGTACTCGAGTACTTTGACATGTGTAGATTCATTTTGGGTAATGGGTGATAGTGGTCACTGGTCTGGTTTAGACTGGACGATGGTTCAATTTTTGTTGTGGAAGACCATGGTACTGTTATCAATAGATAGGTTTATAGTTCCAAGTATATCCTCCAGAATGAAGGAAAAACAATGTCATTGGGGTTGTGGGTGGCAGGTTTAGGAACCTGCATGCTAAGTCACATCATACAGTTCTCTGCACCAACCACAGGTGATGCTTCTCCTCATGCCACCACCCTTTTCCACACACACTAACTCCAACACATGGTGGGTACCTGCATCTCTCAAGAGATGTCTTTTGCTGTATGTATGACCCAATATCTGTGAGATTACCTACATTCACATTCTTGTGATGCTCTAGTGTCTATCTTCTTTATCTTCTTTAGATACTACATCCTTCATCTGGTCTCTGAAAGCTGCAATCTCTTAAGAATTGAAATAGATATGCCCTGGGGTATACAGGTGATGGGGTAGAGGACATTCAATGCAGAGTTGGTCTAGATGGACTGTTCATCCATCCCTCTGGGCAGGTTAAACTTGGTTAACTCAGGGGAAGAGGAAAAAATTAATGAATAAAGTTCAATGAGGTAAAGAGATTCTAGGTCTAGAATGACATAGAATTGGAAAGATAGCAAGGTTTTGTAGATATGGAGGTACCCTGATCTTGGGGGCCAGTTGAAGCAGTGGGAAAATATCTCAGAAAAAAGCGAAGGAGGATGCAGGGTTCAGTTGGAGAGACAGGTTAGCTTGATAGGTGCTCTCTCTTTTGGCACAAATTAATAAATCGTGTTCCCAAACATTTAATGACACTTAACAGTCACTGCACACCTGTCTGCTTTTAATGATAATGTCATGCTCACACATGCAAAAACTCAAGGATTATCTGTAGTGATCACACAAGAAATCATGAACCCGGACTATAGCCCCGGCATATATGTTCACAGGGAACTCCAGATATAGGCCTGCTGGCTCGCAGCCTTCAGTAAGAGAGTAACTCTGCATTCTTGTTCAAAAAAGCATTATTTTTCAGCAAAGAAAACTGAGCATTGATGGGGCCGGAGCGATAGCACAGCGGGTAGGGCGTTTGCCTTGCACGCGGCCGACCCGGGTTCGATCCCCGGCATCCCATATGGTATCCCAAGCACCGCCAGGAGTAATTCCTGAGTGCAAAGCCAGGAGTAACCCCTGAGCATTGCTGGGTGTGACCCAAAAAGCAAAAAAAAAAAAGAAAGAAAGAAAACTGAGCATTGTTTAGAAACGACCCCCCCACAAATTGATAAAAGTTTACATATTGAAAAATTAGGGAATATGATTACAGAATAAGCAGAGCAAAGAAGAAACAACCCTTGCCATAGTGAAATGCACACATGTAAAATCAAAGATGTTGGAAGAATTAGTGTCAGTGACCGACAGAGACTGCTCTGACTGGGGTAGAGAGAGCAAGAAGGCCTGTCCTGACTCTCAGGAGACCAGAGGACCTGCCCTTCTGTGCTCACACTGCTGCCCTCATGAGTCTCAGGGAAAAGCAAGTACTCTGTAGGCAAAGTTCTGACACCCTAGAGGGACCCACAACACCAACTTCCCTGCAGCTGGGCTGGTCCCCACACACACCCTTCCCCCTCTGCCTGCCCAGCCTGCCCAGCCCCCTCTCATTTGCAAGTCCTCAGAGCTCATGCCTGGACACTCAATAACAGTCTGTGTCACCCTGCAGGGTCAGTGTCTGTCACACCCAGAGTGGACATGAGGGGCCCTGTGCAGCTCCTCAGCTTCCTGCTGCTCTGGCTCTCAGGTAAGGAGGGAATGAGGGTTTACTTGACATACTGCTCCCTAAACTTCAGGGAAATTAAACTGAAGTATGGTGACTAGTGATGATATGTATTTATATTTTCAATCCCAGGTGCCAGGTGTGATATCCAGATGACCCAGTCTGCATCCATGTCTGCATCTCTGGGAGAGAAAGTCCTCATCACCTGCAGAGCCAGTCAGAACATTAAGAAAAATTTGGACTGGTATCAGCAGAAACCAGGAAAAGCTCCTAGGATCTCAATCACTGATGGATCCAAGTTTGCAAATGGGGGTACAGTGGCAGTGGGTCTGGGACAGATTTCACTCTCACCATTAGCAGCCTGAAGCCTGAAGATGCTGCCACTTATTACTGTCTATAGTATGAAAATATGCCTCGCACAGTGATACAAGTCAGAACATAAATCAGCCACAGATCAGCTGTGTGAGACTGGGCTGCCCCAGCTCCTCCTCCTGGTGCCTCCACTGCTCAGTGTCAGATGCAGCCACACTGTGATGTGATAGAGGATTCTTGTATAAGTAGAAGGGACACGTTTCTTTTCTATCCATCTCCCCTTATCCCAGCAGCACAGACACAATGAATCAGCTGATTGAGTTTATGGAGATTATTTTTCCTGAATAACATGATGACAGTGTCATTTAAAGTTCAGAAGTGGGAGGAAGGCCACTCTATAAAGTCCAGCAAGCACATTAAAATAAACCAATATGTTCCCAATGTGAAGACAGTGTACACCATAATGATCTCACAGTGACTGCATCTCACGAGTACTTCCTCACCCTGCCAAGGCACCATCTGATGTGGGCCAGAGGGAGAAGCTTCATCTTGCAGGTTTGATACCTGCAGAGTTGGGAGAATATGCTTAAATCTGCTACCTGTACTGGAAGGATAAGGACCTAAACTGCCACTAAAAAAAATAAATACTTTAATGACAGGGAAATGGTATTTTGTATTCAATATCACTTGAAATCAAATTTAGACCCCAGGTGGAAAAATAAACATTTGGGTAAAATTAATGACAAGTGAAAAATCATTTAACAGATAAACATTTCAACAACCCATGCTAAATCTAATGTTTTGCTATCTAGGGCTCAAGAGGAAAATATCCTCAATCACAAAGGCAGTGTTCCTGCCTGATTAGGTCTTGAATATTCCATAGCAAATATGAAAGTGAAAGTCACTACCTCAGGAGATTCCTGTCATTAATTATATTTCTCCAGGATAGTAAGACAAAATCCAGAATTTGTATACCAATATTGTGCTGCTCCTGACAGGAGAGGCATCACTCACAGGTTGAACTCAAGGGGAAACCTGTTTCCTCTGGGTTTCAAGTCTACTGTGGGTCTTCTCCATTATGTCCAATTATGAGGATGCTTACACATCTTGACATGGGCGAGTCCTGATAGTTTAGAGAGTCGTGAGGCCTGGTTTGGACTTTAAGGAGCACAATTTTGTGGACAAAAACTATCGAACTGTGAACCAATAGCTTGGTTTGCAATTCTGGAACGTGCAATAGGATGAACAGTGGTGAGTTCGGGTGCTGGCATGATACACTGACGAACATGGAAACTAACTCACTTCACACAGCCCTGTGTTGCAGGAGTCTAGAGTCATAAACCTCTTTATGGGAACACACTCTTCACTCCATATTAACTCCAATATCTCATGCTTGTGCGTAAGTACTCATGGGAGGGATGAAGGGACCATCCATTGTGGAAAATGGGCACTGGTGGAGGGATGGGTACTCAATCATTGTATGACTGAAATGCAAGCACAAAAGTTTGTAAATCTGTAATGGTAACCCCACAGTGATTCAGTAATAAAAATTTTTAAAAATATGTTTCCTTCCACTACCTGAATTTCAACACCTGTCAGAATGTTCACATTCACTTTCTTGTGGTGCTGTCCCCTCAATCTTGCTCAGATACTATGTTCTATATCAGGTCTATGAGAGCTGCTATGTCCTAGGAATAATGAGATGTTTGTGACTGCGAGATATGCAAGTGATGGGACAGAAGACATTCAATACGGAATAAGTCTAGGTGGAGTGTTTCATTCATCCCACTTGGACACATTTTCATCTTGTCAGTTGAGAGGAAGACAAGGGAAAGAAATAAGAACCTTCAGGGAGGCCAGGAGGTTCCCAGTCTACAATGACACAGAGCTATTAAAGGGAGCATGACTTAGCAGATATGAAGGTAAAACTCCTGACCTCGGGGCCAGGGTGGTGGGATAATGTCTAGAAAAATAAGGAGGATAGAGGGCTTGAAGAAGACACAGTTTGGCTAGTCAGATGTTCTCTAAACTGGAATTAATTTATCAACCACGATCCCACACTGTTTATGACTCTTTCCCCTAATCATTTCTCTCTTTGGTTTTAATGGTAATTTGTAATTCATAGAATTTTAGGAGTTGGTTTCAGTGATAACTCGGCATAGCATAAACTAAGATCCATGTCAGAATCCTGAAGCCACCTGGTCCCAGAGCACCTCCAGGTGTTTGTTGGCCAGCTGTTTTGCAGCCCTGCAACCAGAGAGCTTTGCATCCTTGCACCCTAGGAATGAATTGCTCTGACGACGTAAGTGAGTCTTATTCATAGGAACCACCCCTGGATCCTATGAGCACTAGATGTGATCCTCCCAAATAGTATAACTTAAAAAACAAAGTTTTATATATTTACATATAATATTGGGATATAAGAACAACAAGGGCAACTCCTATGCCTTTAATCACATGCAATTTTGGGCTTTTATGATTTCTGGCTACCATAGCAGCCTCTTGAGGAATTTTCTCTAAAAGAGGTGAATGGAGCTATAAATGAGTTATTTACTATGAGCATGAAGTCTCTGAGGCAGCCAGACGTGTGTCTGTGGGTGCACTGAGGAGAAGTGTGTTTTCTGTTAGATGTGAGGCAGAGAGCTTCCACGGGCTCAGTGAGAAGATGCACAGTGCTGGAAACCCAAGAATTGATCCACTGCAGGCACAGACATTGTGTCCAGCAGACAGCAGCATCTCTCGTCGTCCAGGGGCACCGCTGCCCAGGGAATGTGTGGCAGAACGGTGAAGCACTCCAGTTGTTGAATATGAGTGAAAAAACTGGTAAACATTTTTATCTTATCAAGGTTATGAAGCCCCTATCACTAAAAGAGGGCTTACATTTTCTATGTCAAGCTATTTGTACAGAAACATTATGAATTCAGTTCCCTAAGTCCAGGAAAAGGCAATTTATAATACTTGGTTCTAACTGTATGAAATTCTTGTTAATTTGATAATACCAGATAGCAGAGAATTATTGACTCTCATGACTGTCTGATAATATGATACTTTGAATATCTGACCTGGGAACTGTCTCATAATAGGCATGCTGGAGATAGAGAAGCAAAGTGGTCATATATATTCCTGAGGTTGATGTGAACACATTTTTACATAGGTAAAAGTGTCTGATGAACCAGAAATCTATTATTTGTAAGAGGCATGAGACAGAACTCCATTTATTCCACAATAAGATTAAAAAGTAAGTTCGATTCAAGCCTCTACTTTTCAAGCAACTCTCAAGTTTCAATTTTAATCATAGAAAAGAAAAGAGTCACTTTGTTCACAAGAAGGGAACTCCTCCACTTACCACATTTTCACACAGATGCACCCACCCATGTATTTGCAGGTTGTCTGGAGGAGGATCTATGTTTGGGTCAGACATAATGGTCAGCTCTGCACTTGCTTTCACTCACCAGGACTCCTCAGGTCAGGTCCTCAAAGTGAGGTTCCCTGCTCAGGGCCTGGGTCTGCTGATATTCTGGATCCTGGGTATGGTCAGAGGACATGAGAAATGGAAACCGCTCAGGAGAGGAGTGTGGGGGATCCTTGTGTGTCTGTCTGTGTGTTGGATGACACATTTATGATCCGATGGGGGAAGTGATGGTTAGAGCTGAGAGAGTGAGAGAATTCTGGAAGGAACAAGGACCTGTATTCTAAAGATTTGTGACAAGAAAGTAGAGATGACACAGAGACGACTTTCTCTTAATTAAAATCTCTTCTTTATTCCACTTATGTTTAATTAAAAACCATTCAAGTAATGACAGTAAGGGAAAGGAGTATTTTGACTAAAATTAGTAACAGAATGGAAGCAATGAATTTGATCATATTTCAATAGAAGGTTGCACTATTTTCAATATATTATTTTCAGAATTCAGAGGCGATGTTGTGGTGACCCAGTCTCCACTGTCCATGTCCAACATTCCTGGAGAATCGGTCTTCATCTCCTGCAGGTCCAGTAAGAGCCTCTTACATAGTAATGGAAATACAATCTCTACTGATCCTTTAGAATCAAGGAAAACCTCCAATGGTCCTGGTCTACAGAGTTTCTAATTGAGAGCCTGGAGTTCCAGATAGGTTCAGAGGCATTGGGTCAAAAACAGATTTCACTATTGAAATGAGCAGGGTGGAGTCTGAGGATGTTGGAATTTGCTACTACATGCAAGGTATAGACTATCCTCACAAAGTGATTCAGCCCCACACAAAATCTTCCTGCATGGTCTGGTGCTAATGTCCACACATGTTCTTTGCTGGTGAGCAGACAGCAGAATCTCTGAGTCAGTGAGAGGAAGGCATTGGGAGTCTCAGGAGAGGGGGGTGAAACTGTGGGTCTGGACCAGAAGAGCCCCTGCTATACTGCAGACACACCATATTAGGTCCTGGTCAGAGGCACAGGCCTGGCCTGGTAGAGCTGCAGGTTTTCAGGGGTTTCTATGCCGTGAATGACCAGTTGTGAACTAACAACTGATGGGAAGCCCCAGGTCATCCTCCTTGCCTTGTCCACATTTGTTAGGGAAATGCTATTACCTATGTATCAGTTGAGTGACACATTTTTTTCAAGAAGACTTTAAAGCCTAATAGCATTTACAAATTTATGGAAAATTGCTTTACAAGGGGTCAAAGTGATAGCACATGAAGTAAGATACTTATCTCACATGTGGTCAACCAATGTTGCATCCCCGAGATACCAGACTGCTTCCTTTGAGAGTTTTCTCTAAGCCAGCAAAAAGCCCTGACCACTGCCTGGTGTGGCTCCAAGACAATGAAACAAAGTTCACAGCTTCCCCATCCCAAGACTTCCTTCCCTAGTCATCTCTGACTCCCTGTCCTGAACTCACAGGCCCCAGTTCATCCTGCTCACACAGGGGTCCTTGTGCCTTCAGAGTGGGGCCCTGGTTTCTCTCATTCATGCCCATCATTTTCTTGGTTCTGACCATTTCCGTGGATTCCTGTGCAGGATATTCTTTTTTTTAAAAAGCATCTTAACTGCTGTGTTATTTCTCTTTATTTATTTATTTATTTTTTAATTTTATTGAATCAGCGTGAGATAGTTACAAACTTTCATGTATGGGTTACAATCTCACAATGATCAAACACCCATTCCTCCACCAGTGCGCATTTCTCACCACCAATATTCCGAGTATAACCCCCCTTTCCCACCCTCCCCCTTCCTCTATGGCAGACAATATTTCCCATACTCTCTCTCTACTTTTGTGCATTATGGCTTGGAACACAGACACTGAGAGGTCATCATGTTTGATCCATTATCTACTTTCAGCATGCATTTCCCATCCCAACTGGTTCCTCCAGCCATCATTTTCTTAGTGATCCCTTCTCTATTCCACCTGCCTTCTCCCCTCCACTCATGAAGCAGGCTTTTAGCTATGGGGAAATCCTCCTGGCCCTTCTATCTACTGTCCTTGGGTGTCAGCCTCATGTGATGTTATTCTATACTCCACAAATAAGTGCAGTCCTTCTGTGTCTGTCCTCTCTTTCTGATTCATTTCACTTAGCATGCTACTTTCCATGTCTATGCATTTATAAGCAAATTTCATGACTTCATCTCTCCTAAAAGCTGCATAGTATTTGATTGTGTAGATCTACCAAAGTTTCTTTAACCAGTCATCTGTTTTAGGGGGCTCGAGTTGTTTCCAGATTTTAGCTATTTTGAACAGTGCTGCAATGAATGCATAGGTACAGATGTTATTTCTACTGTGCTTTTTTGCATCTTCGGGATATATTCCCAGAAGTGGTCTTGTGGGGTCATATGGAAGCTCAATTTCTAGTTTTTGAAGGACTGTCCATATTGTTTTCCAGAAAGGCTGGACCAGTCTGCATTCCCACCAACAATGAAGGAGCGTCCCTTTTCCCCCACATCCATGACAGCACTGGTTGCTTTTGTTCTTTTGAATGTGTGCCAGTCTCTGTGGTGTGAGATGATATCTAATGATTGTTTTGATTTGCATCCCCCTGATGACTAGTGATGTGGAGCATTTTTTCATGTGCTTTTTGGCCATGTGTATTTCTTTTTTGAGGAAATGTCTGTTCATTTTTTCTCTCCATTTTTTGATGGTCCTGAAGGTGTTTTTCTTGTGCAATTCTACTAGTGCCTTGTATATCCTGGATATTAATCCCTTATCATATGAGTATTGGGTAAATATTCTTTCTTATTCTGTGGGCTCTTTCTGTATTTTGGTCACTGTTTCTTTTGAAGTGCAGAAGCTTCTTAGTTTGATGTAGTCCTATTTGTTTATGTTTGCTTCCACTTGCATGGTCAATGCTGTTTTATCTTTAAGGATGCTTTTAGCTTCAATGTCATGGAGAGTTCTGTTCAGGATATTCTTGGTCAGTGGGGTCATGGGAAGCAGAATGTAGATTAGGATCCCACCCCAATGTGCACCATTATACTTACAGGCTTCTCCTCATCTCTGGGACCCTCCTGCCTTTTCCAAATTACGGTTCATGATATCTCATGGGATCATCGTACCTAGGACTTATCTGTCTGTGATGAACATCTCCTCTGTACGCTTGTCACCTGTTAGTCATTTCTCATTTCTCTGACACTTTTTCACTGGAGAAGACATAGTTCTCTGAGAACTGAACCCTAGTACCAGGAAGGACAGTGGGGCAGGCAGGGAACCTTCCTCTTTGGGGTTTCCAATGGAATCTGGCAATGGAATGAGCGTGATTTTGCCCTGGGACCAGACTGACCTGAGCCCCCTGTGCTTAACCTGTCAGACAAGTCATATGAGAGACTTAGTCCCCAACCTTATCTCTAGAGAGGACCCTGTCCTCTAGGTTCTGCCCAGAAACTGCTGAGTCCCAGGGTTCCAAACCCCCATGTCACTCAGTCCAGAGCTGTGTCCAGCTCCACGTGGGTTCACATAGGCTCCTGTGTGGGGACTTGTCCTTCATGATGCTGGTCTCTGTGGCAAATGGGCCAGACATCTGGGCACATAGATGGTTTTATACATATTTGAAAATGTATAAAAGATAAAGCCATACATTATAGCAATCATCAGTTTCACATCTACTCATACAGAAATCAACTGTCTAATATCACCCCTTGTCTTTCTCCAAAGAAACATTCAATGAGTCTTTGGTAGTCATCAAGGATTAGTCATTTATTTTCACAGCTAAGACCTGTTGGAACAAAAAATACAATTTAATTTAATTAAGAGGACTACAGAGAAGGACTTAATTTACATTTGTTTCATTGTGATTTTTCTCCATCCCTGTCACTCAGTGCTACTTGCAGATCTCAAGCAAATCTATGGCTTATTTTCTCGTGTCCCCAAGAGAGAGGGTCTCTATATCTGTAGTGGAAATAACTCGTACTAGGGCTAATTACAATTAACCACCAAGTGATTTATCCACTTTGGTCTCTGACACTCCTCAGAAGTGACAAGAACATGGGCAGAGACTATGATCAGTGATGTGCAGTCTGAGTGTCTGGGTGTTGCTTATTGTTTCCTAAAAGCACATAGTTAGACTGGAAATAGTCTACGACGGTGTTAAATACAGTATAAGAAAAGGCATGTCGGCATTAAAGACATGGCGCAATAGTCTTAAATTATAATAAACTCAAATGTAAGGCAGCTACTGAGTTGCACTAGTTATATTTCATATCTCTGCACTGCAATTATTATAGAGATAGTCAGACATTGGAAAAAGATGATCAGTTCTCAAGATCAAAGTCACTCTAGGTCCAGGCATGTAACTGACATAGAAAACATGTTTTGCATGTTTGGGACCCTGGGTTTGAGTCCTAACACACCAAAGAGGAATTATGGGTCAACAGTGTATGGATCATTACTTTGAGTCTCTCATTAAGTCATGAAAACAATCCTTATGAGTCTTGGTCTAGAGCAAATGGCCCCCAGGTCTTCTAAATGATGCATCCAATGGTGCATTGGAGCTGGGCTGGGCTATCCTAGAGGAGGAATGGGGCTACATTAACCACTCTAGAGAGGAGCCAGGGGCCTCTGCTCTCTGCCATCCCACCCCCACCTTTACCATTATCCGTACAGGCTCCTCCTCATCTCTGGACCCTCCTCCATTTTCCAAAGTAACATCCATCCCATTCCTTGGGATCATAGCACCAGCACTTACCTACCTGTGATGAACATCTCCTCTCTACCCTGGTTACCTGGTCATCATTTCTCCTGAATTAGTTGAACATTTTCTTAGGATATGAACCACTTTGTTCCCAAATGGTCTTGTTGGAAAATTTTTCCTTGTGACAATCCTGAGATTGTGATAGTCCCTGGGAAGAACAATTTGGGACTGAGAGTGCATAATCAGGCTAACAAAACTGGAAACAAATACACTGATAAAAGGTCAAAATAAAAGTTAGGGTTTGATAGATTTAGAGGGCATCAGAAACAAGAATATAATCAGAAAGTGTCCAGACTTTGTACTTTAGGGCCCCTGCTGATTGTCTCTGTGAGACACCGCAGCCTCTGCTCCTAATGCACCCACTGAATGTGGATGTGCTCACCAGCTGTCCTAATGTCCCTGCCAACATAAACACTGACTCACCTGGTGGGATCCAGTTTGTAGGTAGTGACATTACACTGAATAAACGGCATCCTGTGAGCTCACTAGGGCTGCCCAGGCCACCCTAAATCTTGGACAGTCCTTCTATGTGCCTTTGTTGGTCTCATTGTGTGTCTGTCTCATTCTCTGTGACTGACTCCAATGGACAGAGGTTTAAACTGACAATTCGATTGGTCTTACGAGGTACATATCCACTTAGTCTGACTGGGTTTACAGTCTCTATTCCAAAGACTTTGGGAAAATCTTGCTGAATCTCTCTCTCTCTCTCTCTCTCTCTCTCTCTCTCTCTCTCTCTCTCT
>JASTTN010012668.1:105389-134488 GCA_030324115.1 Sorex maritimensis | reverse complement strand
TCTCTCTCTCTCTCTCTCTCTCTCTCTCTCTCTCTCTCTCTCTCTCTCTCTCTCTCTCTCTCTCTCTCTCTCTTTTGCTTTTTGGGTCACACCCAACGATGCACAGGGGTCACTCCTGGCTCTTGCATTCAGGAATTACCCCTGGCAGTGCTCAGGGGACCATATGGGATGCTGGGATTCAAATCTGGTTGGCAGCATGCAAGGCAAAACCCCCTATCCACTGTGCTATTGCTCCAGCCCCATGGCTGAATCTCTTAAGAGCACAGAGATCACCAGCACCTGAAGTCTATTAAGTTGCTGTAGCAAACAGAGGCCACCAGATGGAAGACTGACTCCAGAAGTGACTGAGAGTCACAGGCCCATTGTCAGCAGGGACAGGGGTTCTGTGGCTTGCTGAGGAAAGTATGAAACCTTTAGAGAGTCTGAGTTGGAGCGAGATTTTCACCCTTTTCTGCTTCGGAGACAGAAGTCCTGTCCTGCCCGTCTATGATGGACTGCTTTAATGCCCCAACCAGTTTCCCAATTGGAGAGAGAGCTGTAGAGTCACTGAAGGTAAAGTGAGGTCACAGGAGGGCACAGGTGGGAGTATAGAGACACCAGGGATCCCACACTGTGTCCACACACCCAGGAGAGGCCTGTGAGGACAAGGGGAGGGGGGGGCTCCTGCTGATAGGAGAAGGGTCTCAGGGGAGTGACCCTGAGGGACCTTGACCCTCCCAGAGAGTGAGAATTCCAGGTGTGTGGTGTGAGCCCCCAGCCTGTGTGTTCCTGAGAGGGAGCCTGAGCTGATGCTTTATACCCAGCACCCTCTGAGTAGGGTCAGCCTCATGAGGACATCATGGAAGTTGTGGAGGACTTTGCCATTCTCTTTATCCTCACCCCTTTGCTGCTCTAACATCTGAGGAAAAAGGCCTCAAGACTCAATCTTGGCTTAGTGACTGAAAGTCCAAAATTGCCCTGGAGATGAAGCTGTTGGCTCTATTTCTGATCAGAAAATGCATGAGAATAAATGAATTAATTTCCAGGTGTTAATGAATGGGTTGTCCTGTTTTCTTGCCCACTAAGACGTCAGTGAGGACACTGTGTACCCTCCTCTAGCCTCCCTGGCATTTTCTGGGAGGAAAAAACTGGTGAAGAAAAAACTAATTTAGCTTCAAATATATATATTATAATTTATATAATTATGTTATATAGTTAATATAATTACATTAATTAATATAATTAATGTAGCAGGGACCCTAAAGTACAAATTTTAGCTCCCTTCAGTTTCTCAGAATTTGTTTTAGAATCACTGACCCCAGGTCATCCTGCATCACACCTGCTGTGTTGGCTGCAGATTTAAAGCCCAGAATTCTCTTAAATGCTGCCCATTGGTGACCCCAAGTTCTGACCAGTCTCCATGAATCCCTGACAGGGTCCTTGTTGGTAAGTGCGGTGTAGGGAGCAGTTAATAATGTAGGGATTAGTTACACACTCCCTCAGAGGGGCAACAAGATCCATTTGGAACAAAAAACTGCTATAATAAGCACAATGTCAGCAGGATGGAGAGATCTCTCCTGTCCGCATGTGAGGCTGCAAATGGCTCTGCAGGGTCCTGTACTGAGACCTGCAGAAGGGGAGCCCCCGGAGTTGTTCCTGTCTGACAGAAGAGCTCAGGGAGGCCCCAGTCATAGGCTGATCACTGGAGAGGAAACCGTCTCCTCTAGACTCCATGATCATTGCAGGGCTCCCCTGGGATCTACCGCTTCCTGGAAAACATTCCAGACCCTCCCCAGGATACTCAGTACTTCAACATGTGTATGTCCTGCTGGGCAGGTGGTTCATGAAGGTCTGGTTTAGTCTGCTGGTTCTCAATTCAGTGACGACTGTGCATGGAGAGCCGGGTTTGCAGTTCCAGGGACAGCCTTTAGAATGAAGGAACAGTGATGTTGATGGGGTGGTGGGATGGCACCCTTAGGAACCTGGATTCTGACTCACACAGCATGGATCTCTGCCCAGCCAGAGTGATAGTTCTCCTTATGTGCTTCTATCTTCATGCCATACTGACTGCCCACCGGTTCTGGCACCCAGCACCCCATAGAGATGTTTGTCTACTCTGTGAATCCAATAAACTGTGAGGATATTCTAATCGCTGTCCTGTAGTGTTATTATCTCAATCTTCTTAAGACATGGGTGTTATGTCTGGGATCTGAGAGCCTCTGTATCTCAGAGCAACATAGTTTCGAGCAAGGGATGCAACTGTGATGGGACAGAGGAAATTCAATGATATCAAGTTGGATTGTCTCAGCCACCGCATCTGAATCATGCTCAGGGGAAGAGGATGAAAGGTAGAAATAGAGGTCAAGGAGGTCAAGGAATTTTCAGGTCTGTGTCATGAATTAGAGATGGGAAAGGAACAAGTTTTTGAAGATGAGTAGGTAAAATTTCACCTTTAGGCTGAGGTGGAAATAATGGAATACTAACTCAGGTGAAAAAGTTTGGAGGGATGAGCAGGAGAACGGGTTGGCCTATCTAATATTCTCTATCTTAACAAGAAGTTATGAATGAAGACCCTAAAATTTTGTACAATTTTTTCACTCATTGCATTTCTGTCTGCTAATAATAACAATTTCCCACACAAAATAATACCAGCAATTGGTGAAGGAGACTGTCACCTCAGCAGACATGAGCTGGGGTCCATATGTGAACCCTGGACCTATATGATCCAGGGCACCTGCAGATAAAAGCCTGACAGTTCTTGACACTACAGCACTACAAAAGCTTTGCATCATGGGCCCCAGCATTAAACTGCTCATCCTGGATGACTGAGTTATCTTCAGAGTGACTGTCAGGTTCTCCGAGCATAGAAAGAGATTCCCCACCTCACAAAAATAAAAATAAGAACATAAAATTTTAAGCCCTTCCAAAACACAGTAATGTATATTGGTATTCCAGATCAAAGAGAAAATCTTTTTGTCTCAAGCATATCCACAGCTGTGATTTAAAGGAACCTACAATTCCTGAGAGGGTCTGTGATAGTGTGGTCTGTCCTGAGACTGTCCTGGAGCAGAGAGAGCTAGAAACTGTGTCCTGACTCTCAGAAGACAAGGGACTCACCCTTCTGTGCTTACACTGGGACCTTCCTGGGCCTGGGGAGGAGCATGTTCTCTGTGGTCTAAGTCCTACTGCCCCACTGGGACCCGCACCACTGACTTCCCTGCAGCTGGGCTGGTCCCCACACTCACCCTCCCCCCTCTGCCTGCCCAGCTTGCCCAGCCCCCTCTCATTTGCAAGTCCTCAGAGCTCATGCCTGGACACTCAATAATAGTCTGTGTCACCCTGCAGGGTCAGTCTCTGTCACACCCAGAGTGGACATGAGGGCCCCTGTGCAGCTCCTCAGCTTCCTGCTGCTCTGGCTCCCGGGTAAGGAGGGAAATGAGGGTTTCCATGAATTTGGACGGCCTGGGTCTTCAGGGAAATTATCTAACTTATGATTAATGATAATGATGTCCACATATTTTTTATCTTAGGTGTCAGGTGTGATATCCAGATGAGCCAGCCTTCATCCCTGTCTGCATCTCTGGGAGAGAAAGTCACCATCACCTGCAAGGCCAGTCAGAACATTTATAGTAGTTTGCACTGGTATCAGCAGAAACCAGGGAAAGCTCCCAGGCTCCTGATCAGTTATGCAACCAGTTTACAACCAGATGTCCCTCCCCGGTTCAGTGGCAGTGGATCTGGGACAGATTACACTCTCACCATCAGCAGCCTGGAGCCTGAGGATGCTGCCACTTACTACTGTCAACAGAGTAGTAGTTACCCTCCCACAGTGATACATGCCAGAACATAAACCCCCAGAGATCAGCTGTGTGAGGCTGGGCTGTCCCAGCTGCTCCTCCTGGTGCCTCCACTGCTGAGGGTGTGGCAGATACAGCCAGGCTCTGATGTGAGAGAAAGCTCTGGTATGAGTAGAAGGAACATTTTTGTCTCCATTATTTCCCCCTCTTATGCCAGTAGTACTGGCCTGACAATAGATCTGCTGATTTTATTTATTGAAATTACTTTTTCTCAAGAATATTGGCAACAGGTCAAACAGAGTTCATGCAGGAACAATCACTTTAGATGGTCCAGAAATAGTTGTTTTAATATTTTAAATATATAATGAAAATTTTCCCACATCCAAGTGTGATGGCTTCTTACTGGGATCATTCTCACTTGTCCAATAAAAACCTTCTGATGTGGACTGAGGGAGAAACTGCATCTTGCCAGGGGTCGGCACCTGCAGGGCTTTGGGCGGGAGGGACAATGATGTGCTCCCTTGATTTGGAACATTTGAGACTAAACTAACACTGAGAAAAAGCCAACTTTAATGACAGGAACAATGGTGTTTTACACTCAATACCCTTGAATGTGAAATGTAGTTTATACCCCACTATATACAATGAAGGTTTGGAGGAAGTACAGGCAAGTGAGAAATCATATAAAAGAATAAAATTTAAACATTGTGTACTAAACGCAAAGTCTTGCATTTTTGTCCTGAAGGGAAAATACCAGTCATAATGACTGAGCTTCCTGCATGCCCAGGCTCTAAATATTCTCAGTGAGTGTAAATGAGGGAAAATCATTGTTATCTAAAGAAATTTTGTATTACTGATAAAATTTTCAACTCTAATAGGCCAAATGTCCAATATTTGGGGCAAAATTAATTCTTAATTTAATTACCTCAATGGGAAGATTCAATATAAGGTGACAGGCACAAATAAAAGTTTTGCATTCTTTCAAAAGACTGGAGTCCCAATCTTCATTCCATGTCTTGTTTTTCCATCCCTATAAACCCAGTCCTACCATGAAGAGCTTTTGCCAAACTGGTCCCGCCTGTGGGCAGGAAGCCCCTGGGCCATGGAGTTGCTGTTCCCTGAACACGGGCTCTGAGTCCCCCAGACCCTGGGCTCTGGCTCCAGCTGAGAACGGGAATGTGGGGGCTCAGGGGCAGGTGCCTGTGACCCGGGCACTGAGATGAGACCTTGGCTCAGAAGTGCAGTGTCACAGCCCTGCCTGATCTAGCACATCAATGGCACCAGCAAGACCTTGGGGACAGAATCAACACAGGAACACCCTGGAGCTCAGTCTCCATGTCTGGGTTCTAGTGCAGCCTGTGGGCCCAATATCCAGCTTCTCTCAGGGGCTCAACAGAGTCTCCATACGTGTCCAACAGCAGCAGGAAGCCGGGAAGTTTCCAGAGATCTGCCACATGTAGCATCCACACTGACACGTGTATCACACACAGTTAAGTGAAGGGAACAGGAATATCTATATCACCTGTTGTCCTGGTGATGTGGATGTGTTTTACTTCCTGAAACTTCACTTTTATTTTGACCAAACAAAGTGAAAAAATTTAATTGGACCAAACTAATACTTTAAAATGACATGAAACAAGCTACTAAGTTGCACAGGGAAGTACTTACTTTTGTACTACATAATGGTCATTTTTGGAAGCACTTATACATAAGCTCAAATCATTCATAGCAAAATATAATCCAGAACCAGGAATGAAGATGAGTAGATGAGCTGGAGCACTTTTTTTTTTTTTTTTATGTCTGAGGCCCTGGGCTAGATTAGTGACACCAACAAGTTAAGCAGTGCTATTGGGAGCTAATCTCAAACTGGTGTCTAAAGCAGCCTTGAGGACAGACCTCACCAGTCATATCCATAGGCTGATGGCTTCCGAGGCCGCCTCACTGGTGCAGCAGCTGTGGGTGTCAGAGTGAGTCTGGAGAGTTCTGGAAGGAGGGATGTAGCTGGATTGCCAAGTCTACCTCAGGAGTCAGGAGCCCTCTGCTCCCTGACACACCCCCACTGCTCACCTGGCATTTCACCTGCAGCTTCCTCTTCCTTCCTGAAGATTTTTCTGAAACCAGATCCATGACATGTGAGGATGAAAGAAACTAGCACTTATCTCCTGGTGACACACATCCCTCCTGAATTCCTGGTGCCTGCTCATGGTTACTTCACAGTTAGTTGAACATTTTATTACAAGGAGAAATAATTTTCTTCTTTGTGCTTACAAATTTGCCTTGTGCTGTGTATTACAGCATGTGTTTTGAAGACTGATGTTAAAGGTCTCCCTAAAATCACTAGGACAAGCATCTGAAATCATTTTAGCTTCTGGATCTGAAAACAGCCACTAGATGGAGACAGAACCCAGAACTGACCATGCAGGGAGCCTGGGTCTTAAAAGCACTGGGACAGTAACTGAGCTAGTGTCCTGTTGTCAATAGGGACAATGGGTCCTGTTGGAATTTTGGAAAATGTATGGAAGTAGCTGTCTGAGGCTGAGTTTTATGCAAATTTTCATTTTCTTTCTGTGTGAGCAGAAGTCCAGTATTACCTGTCTGCTGAAAACAGTGGAGTTACCCCTTATCCACATCTCCCCAATTTATATTGTGACATTATTTCACTATGACTGTAGACAGGAAAGATAAACCATCACTTATTGCAAAGTCAAGTCACAGGAGGGAGGATAACAAGAGAGTATAAAGAGACAACAGGAAAACCCCCTCTATCCCCACAGGCACCCACCCAGGAAAGCCTGTAAGGACAAGGGGAGAGAAGGGCTCCTGCTAACAGGAGGAGGGTCACACCAGATATGACATTGTGGGACCTTGACTTTCCCTCTCCTGCCTTCCAGAGTATGGGAATCCCATGTGTGTGGTGTGAGCCCCCAGCCTGTGTGTTCCTGTGAGGGAACCTGAGCTGTTGCTTCACACCCTCTGAGCATCGTCTGCCTCAGGGGCACATTACTGTAGTCGGGGGTGAAGGGGAGAGTGGGGAAAGGAGCTTCGCTATTTTCCTCACCTTCACCACTAGTTTTTCTGCATGCTGAGAAAAAGAGCCTTAGTATTCCTCCTTGGCTTATTGGCTAAAACATTAACATGACCTTTGAGATAAAACTATTGAATGTTTTGTTTTCTGACCAGAAAGTACATCAGGATTCGCTGGCCATAATCCACAGACACATGAATAAATCTTGAAAGAGATCAACAAGTTGCAGAGATTCTTCTGAACCCAACTTAAGGCTGAGTCATAACGGGCAGTCTGGAGGAGAGTGGGTGAAGCCCAGCAACCAAACCCTCTATATTCCACAATCACTGCTACCTCCTTGCAGGAGCCCACTGCTCAAGACAAGCCTCATCCAAAAGTTTAATCTCTTCTGAATTTCCGGCTACCTGTAAGTTGTTTCTTCTCAAGTAGTTGATTAGTTTATTAAAGAGGGAATTTTAAAAAATTTTATTGAATCACTGTGAGATAGTTACAAGCTTTCATGTTTGGGTTACAATCTCACAATGATCAAACACCCATCTTACCACCAGTGCACATTCCCCACCACCAATATCCCCAGTATACCCCCCCTTTCCCACCCTTACCCTGCCTTCATGGCAGACAATATTTACTGTCTCTCTACTTTTGGGCACTAGGGCTTGCAACACAGACACTGAGATGTCATCATGCTTGGTCCATTATATATTTTTGGCATACATCTCCCATCCCAAATGATCACTCCAGCCATCATTTTCTTAGTGATCCCTTCTCTATCCCATCTGCCTTCTCCCCTCTGCTCATGAAGCAGTCCTCCAGCTATGGGGCAATCCTCCTGGCCCTTGTATCTACTGTCCTTGGATGTTAGCCTCATGTGATGTTATTCGATACTCCACAAATGAATGCATTCCTTCTATGTCTGTAAAAGAGGGAATTTTTTATTTAAGTTTTTGCATTAGAGTCTGGTCTGATGACAGATGGTATAGAATGTTACAAAGACAGCTGAAGTCCCTCTCAGGATCCCTGGGACCAGCATCTGAAACTTTTGAAGTTGCCCTTTCACAAAACAGCCACTAGATGACAGACAGACCAGTTACAAACTTGAACGAGAACCTTGATCCTAGAAATGCTGGGTCAGGAACAGAGTCTCTCTCTCTCTCTCTGTTCAAAGGGATGGGGGTCCCATGGGTGTGATGGGGAAAGTGTTGAAATGACTGTCAATAGCTGAGTTTTAGACAAATATCACCTGATTTCTTTGTTTGAGTAGAATGTGAGTACTATGGATAATATTTGCCAAGTGGGAATATTGGGGTTATGCCCAACCCTGCCCCACATTTTGAACAATTTGAACAATGCACATTTTGAACAATTACACTGTGATTATTTGTAGACATGAATGAAAAGCCACCACTTAATGTGAAATTCGATCACAGGAAGGGTGATTAGATGGGAGTATAGAGACACCAGGGAACCACCCTCTGTCCTCTCAGGCACCCACCAACAGAGGCCTGTGAGGACAAGGGGAGGGAGGGCCTCCTGCTGACAGGAGGAAGGTCTCAGGGGGAAGGGGCTTTGTGGAAACTTGACCTTCCTCTCCAGCCACCCAGACTGTGAGAATCCCGTGTGTGTGACGTGAGCCCCAGCTTGTGTGTTTCTGTGAGGGAGCCTGAGGTGAGGCTTCACACCCTTGGAAGCACCTTGGAGCAGGGTCTGCCTCACAGGCACCTTAGTGCACGGGAGTTTCATTGTTCTCTTCACCCTCAGCCCTCCCTGCTCTGACTGCAGAGGGAGAAGGACTCAGGATTCAATCTCAGCTCATTGGCTGAGAGTCTGGCATTGCGTTGCAGGTGATTCTCCTACAAGCAGAGACTCTGAGTCCCGGAGACACCAGGGTCACTCACAGTCCAGAGGCACAGCCACCCAAGGAAGGTGTGACCAGAAGGAGCAGGACACCAGTTGCTGGATTATGAGGGGAAAAATAGGCAAACATTTCTTCTAGGTTTATCTTCACAAGGTTAGGAAGCCCCTGTCACTAAGAGGAGAATGAGATTTTCTATGTCGAACTTTTTCACTAAAACATTATGAATTTAATTCACTAGGTCCAGGAAAAGGCAGTCTTGAAAACTTGGCTCTAACAATATGAAATGTACATATACTTGATACCAAGAGATAGCAGAGAATTGGGGATTCCCAAGACTGTCTTAAAATAGAAGACTCTGAACACACAAGCCAGAGCATTCTCATACTGGGCATGTTAGAGATAGACATGCACAGTGGCCAGATGCTTTCTGAGGTTACCTGCACACTTCTTTACTTGCACCCATGGGTAAAATGATGATGCAAAAACCTATTATTCATAAGAGGTAAGCGACAAACTCAATCATTCCACAATAGGCCTTTAAAATAAGTTCAATTCTATGCTCTCATTTCAAGACCCCCAAGTTTCTCTTTTTTATATAGAACAGAAAACAAAGTCACTTTCCTCAGATGAGAGGTGCCCCTCCCTTAGCATGTTTTCACACCCATGTACCCATCAGTATTTGCCCCCCCCCCCCCCCCCGCAGTCCCCACAGGCACAAGTCCTAGAGAGGCTTGTGAGGACAAGGGGACAGAGGGGCTCCTACTGAATAAAGGACAGTTGCACAGGAAGTGACCGTGAGGGACCTTGACCTTCACTCTCCAGCCCTCCCTTAGTGTGAGAGTCCCGTGTGTGTGGTGTGAGACCCCAGCCTGTGTTTTCCTGGGAGGGAGTCAGAGCTGAGGCTTCAAACACAGCACCCTCTGAGCAAGATCTGCCTCAGGGGCACCCTGAGTAGATGCCCCCGAGGCAATTTTTCTCCCTTTCTTTCTTCTCTACTGACTGCTAAGAAGAACTCAGAAATCACTTTCACCTTGTCAGGCAACATTGTTGATGAAACTGCTGGCTGTTTAATTTCAACCAGAAATCCATCAAATTGAATAAACTCTAATTTGATGGTTATGTTTGAGTGTCCTTGTGCTGCTCCACTCAGATGCCATGGGGAACACAATGCAACCCACCTCCAGTGCCCCTGGCTGTTCCAGGAGAAGGTCAATGTCCCTGCAGAGCCAACATGAGTGTTCAGAGCATCAGAGACTGAATCTAGCTCTGAAGCTTCTGCTCAGTCCATTCCCCCGTGGCTCTGCAGGATGGTGACAGCTGCTCTGTCCCCTGCTCACCATCAGAGGAAGCTGTCACAGGAGTTCAGACAACCTCTGTGTGCTAATCCACATCCCCTGCTCCTGTGGTGGAATGTGCAGTCTTAGGGCCTCTTGTGACAAAAGGATTGTGGGAACACCCTGGAGTCTTATCCTCCTTCTCCTTCAACCCTTCCCCTGGCCATCAGAACCACCTCAGGGCAGCTCCTCTGGAGCAGACAGTGCAGGCAAAACTGTGTCTGATCTGAGTACACACACCCAGTTCACCTGCTTTAACTCTCCTCTGATCTCCTTTGTAACTGAGATCTCCTTCTCGCCCATACTGCCACTAGCAACCCTTATTCTGCCCTGTCTCAGTGAATCCCTGTGCAAGATTGTCCTTTGGTAAGTGGCTGATGGGAATCATGGAGTAAGAGTCATGAACATACCCCAAAGTTGCTACCTAGTTAAATATTTATCTGTAGCTGTATCAACCTATTTCAAATTTTTTACTTTCTGGAGAAACACCTAAAACTCTACAATGCTGATAAGCCAGGAATAGCACACCATATTGGATGTGATGTAATGTAGAAAACAATCAATCTCAATTAACAAAATGTAAACACAGAAGGCTAACCTGTAACAACGTCATAGTAATCTCATACAAGAGCTTAATTGCTACATAGTTATATACAAAAAATCTTCCTATAACTTTCCTCTAAGGAAACATTTTTTGATCATTCTCTTAGCAAACGATTTACAGCAAGCAATATAAAATGAATTTTTGAGGGCATTCTTTGAGGTCAGGCTGAAGGGGTACTTAGAAAAAAAGGAAATAATGGTGGTGAGATGGTGCAATGATAGTTGGAATAGTGTTGGAATGCTGAGTGTCTGTAAGAAATCATCATGAACAACTTTGTAAACCACAGTGTTTATATTAAATGTATGGGGAATTCATCAGGCTGAATGAACTAATTTCCAGGTATTAAGGCAGGGATTGTCCTATTTGCTTGTCCAATAAGATGTCAGTAGGAACACTGTGTGCCTCCCCGCATTCTAGCCTCCCTGACTGCTTCCTAGGAGAGGGTCTTTGTCCACTTTAGGGCCACACAGAGTGTGAGGAGCTTCTCATCTGGAGACAAGACCAAGCCAGTGAGGAGAGAAAGTACAGGCCTTGAGGTATATCCCTCAATCCCTGTGATCCCTGGCACCACAGTTTTCCCGAGTGTCTATGGGGTATTCCTGGAAGTCTCTGGGTACCACCTGGCTGACTTTCATAGGCAGAGGCATGGGGTGTGCCCTGGTGGTCTCCAGCACCATAAACCACAAAAAGCTGTAAATCATCAACTCTTACACTGAACTGGTTGACTCAGCTGGCCAAGAATTGCCTAGAGGGACAAAACGCACTCCCAGCACTGGTGAGCAGCTACTGCACCACACCCAAAACACACAAATCAAATAAGCAGAAAAAAGTCATAATTTTATCCCTGACTATAGTTTGCTGACAGCGTGTCCTGGTGCTCTGGCAGGGATGGGACAGTGACTACAGGCAAGACTCTCTCACCTTCACCAGGAAAGTGATCCTGGTGACAGATATCCCACTTGGAGCACTACCTCTCCCCCAGCTGCTCCTATTCTGGGGCCTCTGTGGACTTGGGGTCTCTGTTAGCCACACGACAAGGGAGCATCTCTGAAATCTCACTCTCTCTTCTCCTCCGATTCCCTTCCCCTCTTCTCCACACCCATCCCCAATGCACTCCTCTGCCTTCCTGATGGAGACTGAAGTGTGTGTGGATTCTTTAAACTTCTGTTTGGAACTTAGATGCCAGATTTTCCGGCATCAGTCTTTGGTGGATGAGAAACAGTCAGGGATGCTGCAAAGGGCCACATAGTATCCTCACTGACATCTTACTGTACATACAAACAGGAAAACTTCTACATTAATACCTGGAAACCAGTTCATTCAGTCTGCTGTGCTGCCTGCAGAGTTGGGGCCCAGGTTTCTCTTACATTCAGTCCATGATTGACCCCAGTTTTTGGTAAATGTGGTGAGGGAGCAGTAAGTGGGGATTGTTTGGAAGCTCCCTCAGGTGGGCAGATGAGGCCCATTGGCAGCAGGATCCTACTGCATGAGGAGCAATGGTGGCAGGGAGGGGAGATCTCTCCTGCTCAGTCAGGTGTGTGGCAGCAAATGGCCCTGGAGGGTCCCGTCCTGGGCCCTGCAGAAGGGGAGCCCTGGGAGCTGCTCCTGTCTGACAGAAGAACTTTGGGAGGCCCCAGTCACAGGCTGATCACTGGAGAAGAAACCATCTCCTCTAGACTCCATGGTCACTGCAGGGCTCCCTTGGGACCCACCAATTCCTGGGAAACATTCAAGACCCTCCCCAAGATACTCAGTACTTCGGCATGTGTATGTCCTGCTGGGCTAGTGGTTAGTGGGGGTCTAGTTTGTTCTGTCGGGTGCTAAAATCAATGTGGGGGGAACCATAGAACTGTGCAGGGAGAGCTGAGTTTGTACTTCAAGGGATAGCTCTACAGTGAATGAACAGTGATGTTGGTGGGGTGGTGGGGTGGCACCCTTAGGAATGCAGATACTGACTCACACAGCACAGCTCTCTGCAGCCCCATGGGATACTTCTTCTTGTTCACTCCATACTGACTGCCCACCCCTTGTGGCACCCTGCATCTCATGGAAGTGTTCGTCTACTGTCTGTGAATCCCATAAACTGTAAGGATGTTCTCATTTTCTCTCCTGTAGTGTTATTACTTCAGTCTTCTCAAGACACTGAGTCTTTCATCTGGTCTCTGACAGCTGCTTTGTTTTAGGGACAATAAGATATATGGCATAAGACAGAGGATATTCAATGAGGAGTCAGTGAAATTGGTCTGTCTCAGCCACCCCATCTGAACACCTTCTTAACTGGTCATCTCAGGGATAGAGGTAAAGGAAATAGGATGAGAGTTCAAGGAGGGCAAGGAATTATCTGTTCTGTGTCATGAAATAGAGCTGGAAGGGAAATTTTTTTTTTTAAATAGGAGGGCTAAAGTGGAAGTAGTGGGATAGTATATCATGTGACGAAGTTTGGAGAGATGAGCAGAAGAATGGGTTTGCCTATTCGATATTCTCTTGCTTAGCAAAAATTTTTGAATCACAACCCCAAAATTTTGTAAAAATCTCTATACACATTGCATTTATGGCTGCTAATAATAAAAATGTTTCAGACAAGATAAGACCAGCAATTGGGAGGGAGACTGACACTCAGCAAAGCATGAGCTGGGGTCCACTAGTGAGCACAGGACCCACATGTCCCAGAGCACCTGCAGATAAAGGCCTGACATTTCCTGCCCCTGCAGCACCACAACAGCCTTGTGCTCATGAGCCCTGGCATTGAACTGGATGGCTGCCTAATGTTCAAAATGACCATCAGTTTCTCTGAGCACTAGAGTGCCACCGCACAGACACAGAAAGAAAACTAAAAATATACAATTTTGTTTTTCAAAAAATACAGTAAAATATACTGGTATTTCAGATCAAAAAGAAAATCTCTTTGTCTTAAGTATACCCACAGCTGTGAAATAAAGGAGACTGTACCATTCATTGAGAGGTTCATTGTGTCTGTCAGTGTGTGATCTGACAGAGCCTGTCTCTGGGACAGAGAGACCAAGAAAACCTGTCCTGACACTCAGGAGACCAGAGGACCCACTCTTCAGAGCTCACACTGGAGCCCTCCTGGGGCCCAGGGAGGAGCATGTTCTCTGTGGGCAAAGTTCTGCTTCCCCACAGGGACCCACACCCCTGACTTCCCTGCAGCTGGGCTGGTCCCCACACACACCCTCCCCCTCTGCCTGCTCAGCCTGCCCAGCCCCCTCTCATTTGCAAGTCCTCAGAGTTCATGCCTGCACACTCAATAATTGTCTGTGTCCCCCTGCAGGGTCAGTGTCTGTCACACCCAGAGTGGACATGAGGGCCCCTGTGCAGCTCCTCAGCTTCCTGCTGCTCTGGCTCCCGGGTAAGGAGGGAAATGAGGGTTTCTTTGAATTTGGACTGCCTGACACTTAGGGGAAAATATCTAACTTATGATTAATGATAATGATGTCCACTTACATTTTTTATCTCAGGTGCCAGGTGTGATATCCAGATGAGCCAGCCTCCATCTGTATCTGCATCTCTGAGAGACAAAGTCACCATCACCTGCAAGGCCAGTCAGAACATTTATAATAGTTTAGCCTGGCATCAGCAGAAACCAGGGAAAGCTCCCAGGCTCCTGATCAGTTATGCAACCAGTTTACAACCAGACGTCCCTCCTCGGTTCAGTGGCAGTGGATCTGGGACAGATTTCACTCTCACCATCAGCAGCCTGGAGCCTGAGGATGCTGCCACTTACTACTGTCAGCAGTATGATAGTTACCCTCCCACAGTGATACAAGCCAGAACATAAATGCCCAGAGATCAGCTGTGTGAGGCTGGGCTGCCCCAGCAGCTCCTCCTGGTGCCTACACTGCTGAGGGTGTGTCAAATGCAGCCAGGCTGTGGTGTGAGAGAAAGCTCTGGTACAAGTAGAAGGAACATTTTTGTCTCCATTATTCCCCCTCTCATGCCATCAGCAGTGGCCTGACAATAGATCTGCTCATTTTATTTATTGAAATTATTTTCCCTCAAGAATTTTGGTGACATGTCAAACTGAGTTCATGTATGAACAAGCACTTTAGATGTTCTGAAACCTTTGTTTTAGTAGATATTTTTAAATGATAATAAAAATTTTCCCACATCCAAGTGCTATGGCTTCTTACTGGGAGTATTCTCACGTGGCCAATAAGAACATTCTCATGTGGGCTGAGGGAGAAATGCATCTTCCCAAGGGTTGGCACCTATAGGACTTTGGGAGGGACAGAGTTTTGCTCCCTTGATTGGGGACATTTGAGAATAAACTTCCACTGAAAATAGAGGCAACTTTAATGGCAGGAACAATGTTGTTTTATATCCAATACCCTTGAGTGTGAAATGCAGTTTATACCCCACTACATACAATGTGACATTACTGGTGCACGCTCGAGCAAATTGATGAACAACGGAACAACAGTGCTACAGCATTACATACAATGAAGGTGTGGAAGAAATACAGTCAAACAAAAGTTGAGAGAGAATATGGAGAATATTGTCTGCCATGGAGGCAGAGGGAGGGTGGACAAGGGAGGCTATACCGGGGATATTGGTGTTGAGGAATGTACACTGGTGAAGGGATGGGTGTTTGATCATTGTGATGTTAGGGGCGGCAGATCTCTGCCCGGGGGCGGGGGGGGGGGGGGGGGGGGGGAGGCTCGGAGAGACAAAAGAACAAAACCAAGACAACTCTTTCTGCAAATGCATGGGGTTTATTTAAGCCAATATAGCTATATTGGGACCTTCAATTGTGCCTCAATAGCGTGGCATAACCGAAGGTCCCGAACTCAAAAAGCTAGCTGTTTTTATACCCTTTTGGGGGAGAAATGAAAATCTCAGGTATCAAAGGGAATCACATAGGTCACTTAATTTGCATATCTAGACATTTGTTGACAAATGAAAATCTCACATATCAAAGGGAATTACATCTATATATCAAAGGGGATCACACATAGGTCACTTGATTTGCATATCTAAACATTTGTTGACTGTTAACTATTTCCCTGCAAATGTTTGCCTATAGTTCCTAGGGCAGTTTGTTGGCCCATTTGGTGACAGAGTCCTGCCCAGTGGTAGGTCCTGAAGACATCTTTCAAAGCAGTCAAGTAGTTACAAAGGGCAACTTCAGCGGTTAACCCTTAACCTGCCCTTCAGTTCTTGACTCTTAACTTGCCCTCCTCTTCAGTGAAATTGCAACCCAAATATATAAGGTTGTAACAATCTCACAGTGATTCAATAAAATTAAAAAAAAAAATGAAATAGAGACAAGCAAGAGATTATATAAAGAATAAAATTTCAACATTGTGTACTAAGCCTAAAGTCTTTCTTTCTTGTCCTGAAGGGAAAATACCAAAGTCACAATGACTGAGCTTCCCTGAATGCCCAGGCTCTCGTTCCCAGGTAGGAGGGAAATGAGGGTTTACTGGACCTTGTGCTACTTGGACTCCAGGGAAAATAACTTAAAGTTCAATTGTAGGATAACATAGCTTCAGGTAGTTTAGGTTTATTGGGTTACTCCCGTTACAGTGCTCTTATTCCTCTTTGTTTATTTGTAGCTTCTTTCTTAGTGTTCTGTTGACTTGTAAATAATGTTTTTCTCTTCTCCTTGAGTCCTTTGCATAGTTTATTCAGAGCAAGTCCTTTTTTGTATGGACACAGGAAGACTTAACAAATGTTATGCTTTTGTAACCTGGGAATCATTTGACTCTACATGATATTTTCCTCCAGGGCATCTGTTCTCTTGACCTAAGCCTCAGCTGCCCTTACTTCCCAGCACCCCCCAAAAGCAGGGTCCCCGACGTGGGACGAGAAGGACCCAGGGCAAGCGGTGAATTGTGTGCTACCCTGGCATCGAGATGGGCCTGGCCAAAGTGCATAATGCTTAACTATAAGTTAAGAGCTTGATCATGGACAAATGCTGTCATGATCCAAACAGTGATAACTAGATTTGGACCCTGCTAGGGTTAGGAATGATTAATCTGGCCTGAGTGCTGTGGTCTGAGCCTGTGGCAAGATGTTGCCAGGAGAGCTGCCTTGCAAGCCTCAATGTATCCCTTGCTATGTCCATACAAAAATAACTAGTATTAAGATGTTAATAAGTTCCTGGACTAAGGAAAAGAAAAAAACCTTAAGAGTCAAGGGCTTTGGAATGCCCTGCCCTCAGCAAGGGCTTTCTTATGTTGATTTTGCTACCTGGCTGGGTGTAGCCTAGAGGGCAAGGTGGGAGAGACAAGTAGTGAGAGAGACAGAGAAAGAGGTGGCAGTTGATCCAGAGAGAGGCCAGAGCTGGGAGTGCAGGAGATGAGAAAGATGGAAGATTGAATAAACGGTAACTAATCAGCAACTAGCTTGGTCCTCGTTCTTCCTTCGCCTGTCCTTGACCACCGGCCGTCCCGATCCAGTCCATACACAGCGGTTCCAGAGCACCAAACTTGGGCGGTGAGACACAGCAGCCCGGAGAACCCGCGAGTGCCCGTGCCCTTCAGCGAGCTTTAGTTTACATACAATGAATGGTGGTGATGATGTGTGTTTCTATTTTCAACCCCAGGTTCCCACTGTGATATCCAGATGACCCAGAATCCATCCATGTCTGCACCTCTGGGAGACAAAGTCACAGTCACCTGCAAGGCCAGTCATAGCCTTAGCAATTGGTTAAACTGGTATCAGCAGAAACCAGGGAAAGCTCCCAGGCTCCTCACCTATGGTGCAAGCTCTTTAGGACCATATGTCCCTTCATGCTTCAGTGGCAGTGGATCTAGGACAGATTTCACTCGCATCATCAACAGCCTGACCTCTGAAGATGCTGCCACTTGTTACTGTCAACAGTATGATAATCTCCCTCCCACAGTGTCACATACCAGAACATAACCCCCAGAGATCAGCTCTGTGAGGCTAGGCTGGCCCAGCTGCTAGTCCTGGTGTCTCCTTTGCTGACAGTGTCAGATGCAGTCAAGCTGAGATGTGATAGAAGTCAAGGGACACATCTAGCCTTCCCAACTATCTCCTTAATAATTTCACTATGGATCTACTGACTTATTCATGGAGATAATATTTCCTAAGGAACTTGGGTGTAGTGTCACTCAGTCACTCAGAATTCCTATGTGAGGGAAATGACCAGTACTTAAAGTCACAATGACTGAGGTTCCCTGCATGCCCAAGGTTCTAAAATTTCTCAGTGAATGTAAATGGGGGAAAAATCATGGTTATCTAAGGAAATTCCTTGTTACTGAAATAATTTTCAAATCTAATAGGCCAAAATTCCATCATTTCTGCCAAAATTAATTCTTAATTTAATTATCTCAATGGGAAGATTCAATATAAGGTGACACCCAAGAGTAAAATTTTCACATCCTTTCAAAGGATTGGAGTCCTGATCTTGATCCTATGTTTTGTTTATTCATCCCTATAAACCCAGACCTGTCACTCAGAGCCTTTGCCAAACTGGTCCCGCCTATAGGCAGAAAGCCCCTGGACCTGTAGTTGCTGTTCCCTGAACACAGGCGCTGAGTCCCCCAAACCCTGGGCTCTGGCTCCAGCTGAGAACAGGAATGTGGGGGCTCAGGGGCAGCTGCCTGTGACCCAGGAACTGAGAGGAGACCTTGGTTCAGTTCATGCAGTGTCACAGCCCTGCCTCCTCTAGCACATGAATGGCACCAGCAAGACCTTGGGGACAATCAACACAGGGACACCCTGGAGTTCAGTCTCTGTGTCTGGGTTCTAGTGCAGCCTGTGGGCCCAATATCCAGCTTCCCTCAGGGGCTCAGGAGAGTCTCCATAGTTGTCCAACAGCAGCAGAAACCCGGGAAATTTCCAGAGATCTGCCACGTGTAGCATCCACACTGACACGTGTATCACACAGAGATGGCTGTCGGGAACAGGAATATCTATATCACCTGTTGTTGGTGATATGACTGGATTTTAGTACCTAAAACCTCACCTTTATTTTGAACAAATAGTGGAAAGACTTTTATTGGACCAAACTAATATGGCATAAAACAAGCTATAAGTTGCCAGGGAAGTACTTACTTTTGAAGTATCAACAGTCATTTTTTGAAATATTTATGCATCAGTTCATATAAATCATAACAAAAAATTCCAGAACCAAAAATGCAGATAACTAAATGAGCTGGAACACTTGTTTTTCATGCCTGAGTCCCTGGGTTAGATTCATGATGCCAACAAATTAAATAGTGCTACTGGGAACTAATGGTTGAAACGTCACATTTGGTGTCTAAAGCAGCCATGAGGACAGACCCCACCAGTCATAGCCACAGGCTGATGGCTTCCAAGGTTGCCTCAATGGTGCAGCAGCTGTGGGTGTCAGAGTGAGTCTGGCGAGTTCTGGAAGGAGGCATGGAGCTGGATTGCCAAGTCTACCTCAGGAGTCAGGAGCCCTCTGCTCCCCGACACACCCCCACTGCTCACCTGGCATTTCACCTGCAGCTTCCTCTTCCTTCCTAAAGATTTTTCTGAAATCATATCCATGAAAAGTGAGGATGAAAGGACTAGCACTTAGCTCCAGGTGACACACAGCCCTCCTGAATTCCTGGTCCCCTGTTCATGGTTACTTCACAGATAGTTGAACATTTTATTATAAAGAGAAATCATTTCTTGTTTTGTGCTTACAGATTGGCCTTGTGTTGTGTTTTACAGCCCATGTTTCAAAGACTGATGTAAAACATCTCTCCAAAATCACTAGGACCAGCATCTGTAATCATTTTAGCTGCTGTATCAGAAAATAGCCACTAGATGGAGACAGACCCCATAACTGACCATGCAGGGAGCTTGGGTCTTTAAAGCACTGGGACAAAAACTGAGCTAGTGTCCCATTGTCAATAGGGACAGTGGGTCTTGTGGGAATGATGGGAAATGTATGGAAGTAGCTGTTAGAGGTTTATTTTTATGAAAATTATCATATTCCTGCATTGTGAGCAGAAATCCAGTATAACCTGTTGTGTGGAAACATTAGTGGTGTTACCCCTTATCTACTTCTCCCCAATTTATATTGTGACATTATTACATCATGACTGTAGACAAGGAAGATAAGCCATCACTTATTGTAGAGTAAAGTCACAGGAGAGAGGATAGAAAGAAACTATAAAGAGACACCAGGGAACCCCCTCTGTCCCCACAGCACCCACTGGGGAGAAGCCTGTGAGGACAAGGGGAGGGAGGGGCTCCTGCTGAAAGGAGGAAGGTCTCAGGGGAAGGGACTTTGTGGGACCTTGACCTTCCTCTCCAGCCTCCCAGAGTGTGAGAATCCAGTGTGTGTGGTGTGATCCCCAGCCTGTGTGTTCCTGTGAAGGAGCCTGAGCTGATGCTTCACACCCCTGGACCCTCAAATCACGGCTGCCTCAGGGGCACCTCAGATAAGGTGGGACCCCATTACCTCTCCTACCCTGTACTCTGACTGCTCAGGCTTCATGCTCAGCTTGTTTGTTGAGTCTGACCTTGCCTTTAGGATGAAGCTGTTGTTGCTTCTATTCAGATCAGACACATCAAGCCAAATGGTCCTAGAATTGCATTTCTCAGCCAGATGGCTGAGTATTGTTCACAGTGACCATTTTGTCCTATGAACAGGATATGAGGGGCCCCCAAACAAATGAATGTTTTAAATAAAAATTTGTTTTGTTTGGGGTCACACCTAGCAGTGCTCAGGGTTTACTTTGTTTTTTTTACTCTCAGGGATCACTGCTGGCCCAACTTGGGGGACCGACCATATGGGGTGTCAGGGATCAGAGTTGACCACACACGAAGCAAGAGCACTGCCTGCTGTGCTATCGCTGCAGTCTCCCAAAATTAAATTTTTAATGTTAACACTGTAGAAAATAAAATATTGGGATATCAGGACAAAGAAAAACAAAATTTGCCTTGATAAAATGCACAGGCAAGAAACCAAAGAAATGTGTATAATTCCTTTGCATGAAATGAACAGCTCTGAAGAAAGGAGTTTGTACAATCCTGAGAGTGTCTGTGTGGCTGTGGTTTGACAGAGCTTGTCCCTGGGCAGAGAGAGCAAGAAGCCATGTCCTGACTCTCAGGAGTCCAGGGACTCGCCCTTCTGTGCTCACACTGGGACCAACCTGGGGTCCGGGAAGGAGCATGTTCTCTGTGGGCAAAGTTCTGCTTCACCACAGGGACCCACACCCCTGACTACCCTGCAGCTGGGCTGGTCCCCACACTCAACCTCCCCCCTCTGCCTGCCCAGCCCCCTCTCATTTGCAAGTCCTCAGAGCTCATGCCTGGACACTCAATAATAGTCTGTGTCACCCTGCAGGGTCAGTGTCTGTCACACCCAGAGTGGACATGAGGGCCCCTGTGCAGCTCCTCAGCTTCCTGCTGCTCTGGCTCCCGGGTAAGGAGGGAAATGCGAGTTTCCATGAATTTGGACTGCCAGGCTCTTCAGGGAAATTATCTAACTTATGATTATTGATAATGATGTTCACTTGTATTTTTATCTCAGATGCCAGGTGTGATATCCAGATGAGCTAGCCTCCATCCGTGTGTGCATCTTTGGGAGAGAAAATCACCATCAGCTGCAAGGCCAGTCAGAGCATTAACAATGCTTTAGCCTGGTATCAGCAGAAACCAGGGAAAGCTCCCAGGCTCCTGATCAGTTATACAACCAATTTACAACCAGATGACCCTCCCCGGTTCAGTGGCAGTGGATCTGGGACAGATTTCACTCTCACCATCAGCAACCTGGAACCTGAGGATGCTGCCACTTATTACTGTCAACAGCACTATAGTTTCCCTCCCACAGTGATAAACACCAGAACATAAACCCCCAGAGATCAGTTGTGTGAGGATGGGCTTCCCCAACTGCTCCTCCTGGTGCCTCCACTGCTGAGTGTGTGTCACATGTTGCCAGGCTGTGATTTGAGAGAAAGCTCTGGTACACATAGAAGGAACATTTTTGTTTCCATTGTTACCCCCTCTCATGCCAGCAGCACTGGCATGACAATCGACCTGTTGATTTTACTTATTGAAATTATTTTCCCTCAAAAATATTGTGACAGATCAAACAGAGTTATGCAGGGACAATCACTTTAGATGCTCCAGAAACCATTGGTTAAATAGATATTTTAAAATAATAATGAAAAATTTCCCACATCCAAGTGTAATGGCTTCTTACTGGATCATTCTCACATAGCCAATAAGACCTGCTGGTGTGGACTGAGGGAGAAACTTCATCTTGCCAGGGACCGGCACCTGCAGGGCTTTGGGAGGGTCAGAGATGTGCTCCCTTAATTGGGCATTTGAGACTAAACTCCTACTGGAAGAATAAAGCCAACTTTAATGCAGGAACAATGTTGTTTTATACCCAATACCCTTGAATGTGAAATGTAGTTTATACCCCCGTTACATATAATGAAAATTTTAGGAAATACACACAAGCAAGAGATCATAGAAGAGAATAAAATTTCAACATTGTGTACTAAGCTTGATTCTAACAATATGAAAAATATGTGAACTTGATACCAACAGACAGCAAAGAATTGTTGACTCCCATGACTATCTTAAAATTTGAGATTTTGAATATCTGAGCAGGCAATTATCTCATATTGGTCATATGGGAGAAAGAGATGCAACACAGCCAGAAGTTTCCTAAGGATTATGTGGACACATTTTTCACAGAAATAAAGTATCTGATGCACCAGAAATCTATTACTAAAAGATAAAGGGATAAAAGCCCAGTTAAGAGAGAGAGACAGAGAGACAGAGAAACGGATACAAAGAGAGAGAGATAGAGAAGTGCTTACCATAGAGGCAGACAGGGGTGGGGGTTGGGGGACGAGGGGAAGGAACCTGGGGACACGGGTGCTGGGAAATGTACACTGGTGGAGGGTTGGAATATTGTATGACTGAAATCTAAACATGAACAGCTTTGTAAGGGTGCTGGGAAATGTACACTGGTGGAGGGTTGGAATATTGTATGACTGAAATCTAAACATGAACAGCTTTGTAAGGGTCTATCTCAGAGCGATGCAATAAAAAAGTAAAAATAAATTCATTCAAAAAAGTCCAGTTGTTCCACATGAAGACTGAAAAAAAATCCCTCTTTAAGCCTCTACCTTACAAGCAACCCCCCAAATCTATCAGTTGTTTTATATATACAAAAGAAAAGGCAAAGTCACTTTGCTCAAATGAGAGGCGTCCCTCCTTTAGCATGTTTTGACACCCATGCACCCACCCATGTATTTGCATGTTGTCCCAGGGGAAGATCTATATTGGAATCTGGTTAACTCTGACTTGCTTTCACTCACCAGGACTCCTGGGTTAACTCTCAAAATGAGTTTCTCTGCTCAGGTCCTGGGCTGCCGACACTCTATATCCCGGATAAGGACACAAAGAACATGAGAGATGGAAACAGCCCCGGAGGGGTGGGGGATCCTTTCGGGTCTGTCTGTGTGTTGATGGGTAAGTGTTGTGAGAGTCAGAAATATTCTGGGAAGAACAAGGATCTGTGATCTGGAGAGACATGAGAAAGTAGAGATGACACAGTGGATCAGAGGCTACTTTCTCATTTCTAAACTCTCTTCTTCATTACCATGATAAAGGTTTGATTATAAATATAAAGCATTCAAGAAATGGCAGTTAAGAAGGGAATATTTTGAAAAAAATCAGGAAACAATGAAGTCGATCATATGTGACTGGAATCATGCACTGTTTTCAATTCCTTTTTTTTATTAGGATCCAGAGGTGATGTTGTGCTAACCTAGTCTCCACAGTCCCTGTCCATCGTCCCTGGAGAACTGGCCTCCATCTCCTGCAGTCTAGCCAGAGCCTTGTACATAATAACGGAATCGCTGACCAGTGCTGGTTCCTTGAGAAACCAGGAAAACCTCCAAAGGGCCTGGTCCAAGAGTTTCTGATATTCAGGTGCCCAGACAGGTTCAGTGGCAGTGATTCAGGGACAGATTTCACTCTCCAGATTAGCAGGACAGAGCCTAAGGACACTGGAGGTTTTGACTGTATGCAAGCTATGCAGTCTGGAACACCAGCCTCCCTGCATGGCTGGGGCCAGATGCCTACATGTGTTTTTTGCTGGTGAGCAAATAGCAGAGTCACTGAGTCAGTGAGAAGAAGGCATTGGGGCTCTCCGGGGAGGAGGCTGCAGCTGTGGGTTTGGACCAGGAAAGCCCCTGCTGGACAGCAGACACCCCCAATTAGGGCCTGGTCAGAGGCACAGGCCTGGTGTGGAAGAGCGTCAGGTACGCAGAGGGCTGTGTGCAGCGAATGACCCATTGTAGTGAACCAACAGCTGATGGGAAGGCATCCTCCCTGCCTTGCCCACATTTGTAAGGAAAATGTTACTCCCTAAGTATCAGGTGAATAACACAGTTTTTCCAAGAAGATCCTAAACCATAACAGAACTACTGTGCTATGTACATTTGTGTAGTGAACCTCTTCATATGCATTTGAAGAGAGCAAAATTTTGCCTGGGATGTGGTAGACCTGTCTGGGTCCATGCGCCCCACTTTTTTCCCCTCCAGGATTGAGCCCTAACCCATGAATAAGCCTGAGCAGTGCAGGATGCTGGTCCCTGTTCCCAAACTCAGCTCTAAAGATGACCCATGTTCTCTAACACAAGCCCATTATCTGTTGAGTCCAGAACCCCCATGTCACTCAGAGCCAAGAGCTGTGTCCAGCTCGCCACTGGCTCACAGAGGCCTTTGTATTGGGACTTGCATTTCATGACGCTGAGCTGAGTATTGGACAGGACAGAGGCTGGGCACATTGCTGGTTTTGTACCTTCATAAAATGTTTAAAATGTAAAATTGTTCATTATAGCAATTATCATTTTTAAAAGCCCGGCAAGCTACTGAGAGTATCCTGTCTGCATAGCAGAGACTGGCAAGCTACCCGTGGCATATTCTATATGCCAAAAACAGTAACAAGTCTCACAATGGGGACATTATGGTGACCACTTGAGGAAGTCGATGAACAATGGGATGACAGCGGTACAGTGCTGTGTATAGTCATATAGAAATCAATAGTCTAATCCCCTCTGACTTCCAAAGATACATCCAATGAAGTTTCATAAATGTGTTATAACACGTTCCCCATCATCAAAAGAAAGGCCACTCTTCATGCATCCACTGAATGTGGATGTGCTCACTGGTGCTGGTGTTCCATTTTGCACAGATGATAAGGTTCTTTTCAGTGGGGGCAGAGTCCAGTATAAGTTGTCTGCCTCAGGACATTGGAGTTTACTACTGCATGCAGTTTATGAAGCTTACATCCACAGTAATACAGCCCCAAAACGAACCTCCCCACAATACCTTGGCCAGAAGCCCACACTCGTTCCTTGCTGGTGAGCCAACAACAGCAATGAGTTTCAGAGTCTAAGTGAGAGAAAGGTATTGGGGGTCTCAGGGGAGGTGACTGCAGCTGTGTGCTCTGGACCATGAGATCCCCTGCTGTACTGCAGACACGCCCTTCATGATCCTGGGCAGGGTGGTAGGTGTACCAGGGTCCTTGGCACATTGCTGATTACAGATCAAATCATACATTAGAGTAACTATCAGTTTAATATGCAATAAGATATAAATTAACAATCTAGACACACTCTTAGTCTGAGAGAAACATCCAGTAAATGTTCAGTAATCATGTTGGAATAGTCATTCACCCTCAAGCAAAGGCAGCTTTCTCAGCAATCTCAAAACAGGCAGCAAAACCCACTGCAAAGACTAGATGGTGGAGTAACTTTACAATTGTTTCCATGTATTTTTTCTCCATCTCCTTAATGCTTTACAATATTGCAGAACCCCCCCCCCACCCAAAAGCATACGGCTTCTTTTTCCAATACACCAAAGGAGAGGGTCTCTGTTCCCCCAGGGAAGCAGCACATAAGAGGGCAGGTTACAACTACCCATCAAAAGATTTATCCATGTTTGTCACTGACACTCCAGATTGGTGACATGAGCAGGGGACCTACTCTGTGATTAACAATTGGCAGCCTGGTAGTCCTGATGTTATTTATTACTTTCTACATACACTTTGTTACTGGTAAATACTCACAACAGAGTTTTATAGTGTATAATATGAGGCATGGTTGCATTTAAGACACAACTGCATAGTTTAATATAATAATGACCTCAGAAGTAAAGCTAAGAATGAAGAGATATGAGGTCATGTGGCCACAATAGTGGCCATAAGATTTTGGATTTCTTTATTTTAGTATTTTAGTAACTAAGTCCAGAGAAATTCCTGCCAGAAGTTGCATAATTGCAAGCTCATACCTCTCTGTTACTTTATATTCCACATATGAGTTCAATCTTTCTATGTCTGGGGGTGGGGGGGTTGGGTGGAAGGTTTACTGTGGTTCTTGGTGGTGGAATATGTGCACTGGTGAAGGGATGGGTGTTCAAGCATTGTATAACTGAGACTTAAGCCTGTAAGCTTTGTAACTTTCCACATGGTGATTCAATAAATAAATAAATAAAATAAGAAGGAAAGCTACTACTGAATTGTGCTAGTTCCATTTCAAGTCTCTCCTACAGAATAATTTGTAGAGAGACACACACTGGAAAAGCACAAGCAAAAATCACTCTAAGTCCAGGCATGTAACTCGGATAAAATACATGTTTCCCCTATATGAAGCTCTGGGTTTGAATTATAACACACCAAGAGCACCATTTGGGTCAAAAATTGTTGAATTATACCTTGGATTTCTCATAGAGTCATAGTAATAAACTTCATCAGTCTTGGCCTAGAGCTCAAGGTCAGGAGGGCTCCTCAGAGGTGCCTACACTGTGGATCTCAGAGCAGGTCTGGGCTACCCTGGAGGAGGAATGGGGCTGCAGTAGCCACTCTAGACAGGATCCAGGAGCTCTCTGCTTTCTGCCACCCACCCCCATGTGTTCTTTTAAACTTACAGTTTCCTACTCCTCTCTTGAACCCTTCTGCTTTTCCCAAAACAATACCCATAAAATCTCCTGGGTTTACAGCACCTGGGATGTACCTATGTGTGGCTCAGAGTGCTTGTGAATTCCTAGTCACCTGTTTGTCATTTGTTCCAACACCTGGGAAAAGTCTCTGGATGCCCCAGGATCACAGGGACCACTAGCACCAGCACCTGAAACCTATTAAGTTGCTGTATAACAGTTGACTTGCAGATGCAGACAGACCCCATAAGTGACAAAAGAAGGACACAGTATCTTAGAAAAACTGAGAGTGTAACTTGTCAGGACGGGCAATAAATTATATGGGTGTGGTGGGAAAGTATGAAAGCTGCTAGAGTCTGAGTTGCAGTGACATTTTCACCCTTCTCTGACATTGGGATAGAATTGATTTTGTCACTAAGAGCCTTCCCTCTGAGAACAGGGACGAGACAAGGATGCTCACTCTCTCCACTTCTGTTCAATATAGTACTGGAAGTACTTGCAATAGCGATTAGGCAAGAAAAAGACATTAAGGGCATTCAGGTAGGAAAGGAAGAAATCAAGCTCTCACTATTCGCAGATGATATGATACTATACTTAGAGAACCCTAAAACCTCTACCAAGAAACTCCTAGAAACAATAGACTCGTACAGTAAAGTTGCAAGCTATAGAATCAATACCCAAAAGTCCATGGCTTTCCTATATGCAAATAATGAGAGAGAAGAAAGTGACCTGAGAAAAGCAATCCCGTTCACAATTGCGCCTCAAAAAATCAAATACCTCGGAATCAGCTTAACAAAGGAGGTAAAGGACTTGTATAATGAAAACTATAAAACACTACTTCAGGAAATAAAAGAGGACACAAGGAAATGGAAAGACATCTCCTGCTCATGGATTGGAAGAATTAATATTGTCAAAATGGCAATTCTCCCCAAAGCATTGTACAAATTCAATGCAATCCCTATAGGGATACCCTTGACATTTTTCAAAGAAATGGAGCAAGCGCTCCTGAAATTCATATGGAAAAATATGCCCCCACGAATAGCTAAAGCAATCCTTGGGAAAAAGAAAATGGGAGGAATCAACCTCCCCAACTTCCAACTCTACTACAAAGCGGTTGTCATTAAAACAGCATGGTACTGGAACAAAGGCAGAGCGGCAGACCAATGGAACAGGATTGAATACTCCGACATACACCCCCAAATATATGATCATCTAATCTTTGATAAGGGAGCAAGAAATGTGAAGTGGAGCAAGGAAAGCATGTTTAACAAATTGTGCTGGCAAAACTGGACGGCTACATGCAAAAAAATGGGCTTAGACCTCCATCTATCACCATGTACAAAAATCAGATCAAAATGGATTAAAGACCTCAACATCAGACCAGAATCCCTAAGGTACATTGAAGATAAGGTCGGCAAAACCCTCCACGACATTGAAGCCAAAGTTATTTTCAAAGCTGACACGCCACTGGCCAAGCTAGTGAAAACAAAGATAAATAAATGGGACTATCTCAAACTAAGAAGCTTCTGCAACTCAAAAGAAACAGTGACCAAAATACAAAGACAATCTACAGAATGGGAAAGGATATTTATGCAGTACCCATCTGATAAAGGGTTGATAACAAGGATATACAATGCACTGGTTGAACTCCACAAGAAGAAAACTGCCAACCCGATCAAAAAATGGGCTGATGAAATGAGCAGAAACTTTTCCAAAGAAGAAATCCGAATGGCTAAGAGGCACATGAGAAAATGTTCAACATCACTAATCATCAGGGAGATGCAGATCAAAACAACAATGAGATATCATCTCACACCACAGAGACTGGCTCACATCCCCAAAAACAAAAGCAACCGGTGTTGGCGTGGATGTGGGGAGAAAGGGACTCTCCTTCACTGCTGGTGGGAATGCCGACTGGTTCAGCCCTTTTGGAAAACAATATGGACGATTCTCAAAAAGTTAGAAATTGAGCTCCCATTTGACCCAGCAATACCACTCCTGGGAATATATCCCGGAGAGGCAAAAAGGTATAGTAGAGATGACATCTGCATTTCCATGTTCATTGCCGCTCTGTTCACAATAGCCACAATATGGAAAAAACCAGAGTGCCCGAAAACAGATGATTGGCTAAAGAAACTCTGGTATATTTACACAATGGAATACTATGTAGCTGTCAGGAAACATGAAGTCATGAAATTTGCATATAAGTGGATCAACATGGAAAGTATCATGTTGAGTGAAATGAGTCAGAAAGAAAGAGACAGACATAGAAAGATTGCACTCATATGTGGAATATAATGTAACTGAGAAGTACAAGTTGGCAACGATGCAACTTCTGGCAGATGTCTCTCTGGACTTAGTTACTAAAATACTAAATTACAGAAACCCAAAACTGAGAGGCCGCTAAGTGTGGTCACTCGACCTCATACCTCTTCATCCTCAGCAATGGAAAACAAATTATCTAATGCTTCCTTTTCAGCAGGTCTTACTTTAGGGGAGAAACTCTCCAAACAGTAATAGTGAGTTTTGTTGAAATATTGTATGCAATCAAAATGAAAGTAAAGTGAAATTTATTAGTTACACAGGCGGGGGGGGGG